>ML277767.1:575-75759 GCA_005239495.1 Nicotiana undulata
CGGGCATACGCCCGGGTCCCATATTTTACTGCGGACCTTTCGGGATCGTCGGAACACAGATTTGAGTCCGTTTACTCAAAATGTTGACTCAAGTCAACTAAAACCAAATTTTGTAATTCTAAAAATTATTGTTTCTTATATTTTAACATAAAAGCTTTCCGGTTTCACGCCCGAACTGAGCACACAAATCGAGGTAGTTAAAATTAATCTGTTTATGGCTAATAAGCCGAGAATGGAGTCTAAATTCATAAAACGACCCCTTGGGTCATCACAGCAACCGACCAACCCAGTCCGTATATCTGATTACTCGTGGTGCTTCAATGAGTTCTTTTAATGCACCACTGCTACGAGATTCCTACAATGGTTATTCCAAGTTATTTGGTATAAACTCGGTATGAGCAGACAAATCATTTCATCAAAGCACTCATGTTACGTGCCCCATTGCAGTTACAACTCAACTTACATGACCAGCTAGGGAAAAAGGGATCAGAATGTCGAAGGTGGAGGTCAGATTCCTAGAGGTGGAGTCCCAGCCTGTTGATATATTTTCTATGGTATGGCTGAGGTCGTTATATCAAATGGTGCCATTACAAGAACAATCTCTAGTTATTATAAAGTGATAATTTCCTTAACTTGATTCGGTTGTGAGTATCTAGAAAAGTCCTCCTAATATGCTTCACTCTCGGGTGAGCTTCGTAACTCTAAAATCCACTTATGTGAATACTTGTATTGAGAAATTCTATGGAGATAGCTATGTCTATCATTACGCGTTGTAATTTTGTTTAACGGAAAATATTTAAAAGAAGAAAATGGAATGTTTCGATTGGCACGATATGCATATTACTTGTGATTCAGAATTGAGGACGAGATCCTCGCATTTTAATATGATATGATATGTTTAAATCGGGCTATACGAGCCGCAGTGGAAGTTATGTAAGGACGATATCCTTATGATGAAATATTCTTGTGTTTAAATTCTCCCTTGTGAAATTAAAATTTGTACTACAGTAATAATAGGGAGTCGTGCCTGTTAGGTTTATTAAAAAAAAAATTGTATAAAAATTATCTGTGCATAAGTTGCCAAATTCGTGCTACAATTATTGAGCTTTAACCTACAAGGTAGGTGCCCGCCCATGTGGCGTTAAATGAGACACGTTAATTCGGGTATATAATTACGATGTCTTCAAGCATCGTATCTCGTTATCAGTATTGTAAAGGTTTGAAAGGAGACTATTGTTAACGTGAAGCTATTTGATAATTCTGTAATTGGCTATGAATAACTATTAAGAAAATAGAGGCAGTCAAGAACTGGCCTAGACCCACTACATCCACGGAAATCAAGAGTTTCTTGGGTTTGGCGGGTTACTACCGTCGTTTTGTGGAGGGATTTTCATCTATATCAGCCCCTATGACTAAATTGACTCAGAAAGGTGCCCCATTCAAATGTTCAGACGAGTGTGAGGCGAGCTTTCAAAAGCTCAAGACACCCTTGACTTCAACACCGGTGTTGGTGTTACCATCAGGTTCAGGTTCTTTCATGGTGTATTGTGATGCATCTCGTATTGGACTCGATGTAGTTTGGGTTATTGTGGATAGGCTGACTAAATCAGCATATTTCATTCCAGTGGAAAGTACTTATACTGTGGGGCGGTTGGCAGAGATATATATTCGAGAGATTTTTTACCTTTGCGAGGTGCCTGTGTCTATCATTTCTGATCGGGGTACGCAGTTTACTTCGCACTTTTGGAGGGCAGTTAGCGTGGGTTGGGTACACGGGTTGAGTTGAGTACAACATTTCATCCTCAGACAGACGGGCAGTCCGAGCGTACTATTCAGATTTCAGAGGATATTCTTCGCGCTTGTGCTATCGACTTTGGAGGTCCTTGGCATCAGTTCTTGCTGTTAGCGGAGTTTGCTTATAATAATAGTTATCAGTCGAGTATTCAGATGGCTCCTTACAAGGCAATATATGGCAGGCGGTGTAGATCGCCAGTTGGATGGTTTGAGCCGGGAGAGGCTCGGTTATTGGGTACAGATTTAGTTCAGGAGGCCTTAGATAAGGTCAAGATCATTCAGGAGAGACTTCGTGCAGCTCATTCTAGGCAAAAGAGTTATGCCGATATTAAGGTTCGGGATATGGCATTCATGGTTGGAGAGAGAGAGTATTGCTTCGGGTATCACCCATGAAGGGTGTTATGAGATTTGGGAAGAAGGGTAAGTTGAGCCCTAGGTATATCGGGTCGTTTGAGATTCTTGATAGGGTGGGGGGAGGTAGCTTATAGACTTGTGTTGCCTCCAGGGCTATCCTTAGTTCATTGGTATTCCATGTATCTATGCTCCGGAAATATCATGGTGACCCGTCCCACGTGTTAGATTTCAGCTCTGTCCAATTGGACAAAGACTTGACTTATGAGGAGGAGCCGGTAGCCATTTTAGACCGGCATGTTCGTCAGTTGAGGTCTAAGAGTTATCCTTCAGTTCGAGTGCAGTGGAGGCCAGCTCGTTCAGGCAGCTACTTGGGAGTCCGAGTCGGACATGCAGAGTAAATATCCACACTTGTTCGCCAATTCAGGTAATCTTCTATGTCCGTTCGAGTACAAACGTTTGTTTTATAGGTGGAGATTGTGATGACTCAAGGGGTCATTTTATGAACTAAGACTCCGTTCTAGGCTTGAATTGGCAAAAGTTAGAAATTTGGCGATTTTGGTCGACAAAGGAAAATTAGGTATCGGGGTCGGAATGGAATTTCGAAAGTTGGAGTAGGTTCGTAGTGTCATTTGCGATGTTTGTGATAACTTTGAGGTCATTCGGACGTGGTTTGGTAGGTTTCGACGTCGTTAGCGAATTTTGGAAGTTTAGAAGTTCTTAGGCTTGAATCCGAGGTTGATTTGGTATTTTGGTGTTATCTTAAGTGTTCTGGAGGTTCGACTAAGTTCAAGTAGTGATATATGACTTGTTTGAATTGTTGGTTGAGGTCTCGAGGGTCTCGAGTGAGTTTTGGATAGGTTTGGGTTGTGTTGTGCTCGTTTTTCTTATGTTTCGATGTTGTTTCTTCAAGTATAAATGATATCATATTGAACAAATAAGCTTTGGTTTCTGTTTTGATTGAAGTATTAGACCCCTATCGTCATTACCGACCCGTAGCAAAAAGAATCATCGAATTTGGACATCGTATGAGGATTTTATGGTCATTTTACTAAGGTTGCCAGATTTTTCACATTAATTATGAAATTGCCACTGCCGGCGTATTTAAAAATCAGCATTATTTGCAAATATTAAAACCTACATATCTCCTTCACTATAAGGTCAAATGGAGTGATTCAAAATTCTAACTTGACTAGAATTTCACAAGGAATCCATTGGAGGCATAAAAAGTGAGTTTTGGGATTGTTTGACACGAGAAACGAGGCAGAATAGTTGGCAGAAAAATATATAAAATAAGGATTTGTTCATTCGGTCATATTTTGAGTTGGGGAGCTCGGATTTGAGCGATTATTGAGGCGATTTTCACCATAGGGATTCGGGTAAGTGTTCTTTACTCGTTTTTGGTTATATTTCATGAATCCACCTTCGTTTTTGGGATTTGATTGATGATTTTAAAGTGAAATTGAGGGAGTTAGGGCTTGGGTTTTGGAGAGTTTTAGGTAGGGATTTGAGGGACTAAACGGAGTCCGGTTTTGATAAATTTTATATGTTTATATTTAGGAGAGGACGAGGGTTTTGATTCTACCATTGTTGACTGATTTCGAGATGTGGGCCCGGGGTCGTATTTTGGTCGATTTTGGATTTTTGGCGTATTTTGTAGTTTTTATTGTGGAATTCGATTCGTTAGCCTGTGTTGATGGTATTAATCTGATTATGATTAGATTCGAGCGGGTTAGAGCAAGACTCTAAAGGAAAATGTGTAATTGAGCAGTGAGTGGCCTGCGAATTTCAGGTAAGTGCTTGGTTTAACCTTGACTTGAGGGAATAAGAATCCCCAAATTA
This sequence comes from Nicotiana undulata, assembly GCA_005239495.1. Classification (NCBI taxonomy): domain Eukaryota; kingdom Viridiplantae; phylum Streptophyta; class Magnoliopsida; order Solanales; family Solanaceae; genus Nicotiana; species Nicotiana undulata. Next base: position 4,563 of record ML277767.1, read on the forward strand.
ATTGCTATGTGAATTTTCATGTGTGGTGTGCATAGGTGAGGTGACGAGTATCTATGCACCACCAAATTATCTGTAAGCATGATCCCTTCCCCGTTTCCCATTTATTTGATTCATGGCTTAATTGTTTTATGCTCATTGATGCTTCTATGACTACTTGGCTTGGTTAACTTGTTATTAAGTATAGATTCAATTATTTTGGTAAAGGGTGGTTGTTTCCTTGGTTTCCTTGTAGTACATAAAGGTTGAGCGGTTTGGCATTGTCTTACGAGATGTATATATATATATATATATATATATATATATATATATATATATATATATATATATATATATATATATATTCCTGATGGTTTCATTTTGAGATATTATTGATGAAGTTTGTGAGAAATATCGTTTACTGTTTCTGACTGTGAGACAAAAGTATTGTGAAAGGTTTTGACCTGAAATGTGTAATTCTTTATAAATGAAGTTTATGACTTGGTTGCACGCCGCAACAAGGAGTAATAAGGGTGGACATATGGAATCGGGTTGCACGAGTTTATGACTTGGTTGCACGCCGCAACAAGGAGTAATAAGGGTGGACATATGGAATCGGGTTGCACGCCACAACAGGAGTAATAAAGGTGATATATATATATATATATATATATATATATATATATATATATATATATATATATATATATATATATATATATATATATATATATATATATATATATATATATATATATATATATATATATATATATATATATATATATATATATATATATGGAGGAGAAATAAGGGTAGACAGGTAGGAGCAGGTTGCACGCCGCAAAAAAGAGAAATAAGGGAGGACACTGATATTTTACTGAATTTCAAAAAAACAAAGATTTGAAAACTTACTGTTTTACTTCACTATTTTTCATATTTTGCACTACTTTTATTTTAAAGTCACAGTTTGGAAATTTGAAAACTTACGTGAGAATTGGTTATAGCTGAGACCTAGAAAAGGTGACTGAGTTATTTTAATTGTTGATACAGTTATTATTTGTTTGTTTTTAGATTTCCTTATTGTTTTATTTTATATTGTTCACATGTTATATTGTTAATGCCCCGTCGTAGCCTTGTCACTACTTCGTCGAGGTTATACTCAGCACTTACTCAGTACATGGGGTCAGTTGTACTGATAATACACTCTGCACTAATTTGTGCAGATTCAGGTACCGGCCAGTGCTAGGAGATTTTTAGTAGCCCGCATTCATCGTTCGGAGACACGAGTTAGATATGCCGGCGTCCGCAGATTCCTGTAGTCTTCTCTTAGTTCTTTAGATACTGTTTTTATTATATTCGAAACAGTAACATTATTTCTTTCAGCCCATTATTTGTAGTATCTTCGAAGTTCATGAATTGTGACACCAGACCCTGGGGTAGTCTTATAGTTATATAATTAGTTCGTTGCTCAGTTTATTTATTATTTTATTATTTTATTTATGTAGTTAAATCGTTGAAAATCATTAGATTTAATTTACTTTAAATTTGTCTTATTGTGTTTAAGTAAATAATCAAAGGAAAATAGCTAATCGAATTCTAACATTGGCTTGCCTAGCAAGTGTGATGTTAGGCGCCATCACGAGCCCTAAGGTTGGGAATTTGGGTTGCGACACTTACACATTTCTAAGTTTCCACATAATGTTACATCACCACAAAAACATTTACCTGCTATGTTGGCACTTTCTTCTCTAGTAGAACTTTCATTCAGCAACTACAACAACTGATAGTTGGTTCCACATTGTTGTTTGATTGATATGCAGCTGGTGGGATTGTCAATCCTTGCTATCCAGTTGTATCAACTATGACTGCATTTTCTTTCTTCTTCTTCTGCTTGAAATCAGATGGATATCCAACAATCTTGCAACAATTCTCCTGTAAATGCCCTATCTTGTTACAAAATTCACACTTCATTAGTTTGTAACATTCATTTCTAGTATGACCTTTCAAATGGAAAAAAATCACATTCTAAACTATAATTTCTCCTTGGTCTATATGTGTAGTGGGAAGTAGGTTCATTATGCCCAGCTTGCCCATAGGTACCACCAGTAATCAACTTTCTCCTTTCATCCTGAACTACCATAGATGGTAAGGTCGGCATCAATAAGATTTGGCTCCTTGCTTGATCAAAATTATCATTCAATCCCATCAAAAATTGCAACAGTCGCTGATATTCCAATTGATCAACATATTCTATGGCTGATGGAGGAGGTGACAGTATCGAGTCATATTCTACCCAGAGATCTTTAATCTTGGTGAAATAGGTCGACACTAACGAAATACCTTGTGTTAGGGTGAATATTTCCTTGTGCAAGTAGTACAACCTTGATCCATTCACTTTGTCAATCGCTCCTTGAATGCAACCCATACCTTCTGTGCATTAGAAGAAAATAGCACTCCTGTTACCAATTATGTGCTTACATTTCTCATAAGCCATGAAGCCACAATGGCATTACATCAATCCCACTAACTTCCCAAATTAGAACCAAAATCTTTCTTTGATGTCGATCCGTCAACTAAGCACAATTTGTTCTTACCTAACAATGCAACCTTCATCGCACGACTCCAAAGAGAGTAGTTCTCCATTCCTGTCAAGATGAGTCCCACCGACATAGATCCTCGACCGTCATATGGGTGCAGGTAAAGAGGATGGTTGTGATCGAGAACAACTGAACTAGCAACTGATCCAGTGCTCGCTTCATCTCCATTATTCCCGTTATTAGTCGAATTTTCAGGAATCGCCATTAAAAATTGCAGAATTAGGGCTCAAAGCTTCTAAAATTGAGTAGATTCTCTCAGATTTTTCTTCAATTGCACGAAAAATCCCCTTGAATCACTCTATTAATTGCTCTGATACCATGATGCATTTATCATTGACATGCAGCTAAAGAGGAAGAACAATGTCTAAGAGTGTAGAGATAAATCGATAGAGAGAAACATTTTCTCTGTATTTCTATACTGTACATTTATCATTGCTCTGTACTGTACACTTTTGGTAAGTTGTTACAACAATGACGGTTTTGGTATGTTCACCACCGATGATATACAACAACAATGATTCTTTCTAATATTGACACAACTCTCATTTTGTTTTCTAACTCTTCCTATCTTTTGTGACACTTGTAAACTCAAGAATAGAGTGTTTGTACTAAGAACTAGAAAGGCATAGAAACAGATGATGGTAGTTGCATGCTTTTGGATGTTCTTCTACTTCTTCCTTTATAGCTCGATGAGTCTTCTGGGGTTGCATGGCAGTAATTATTGGAGATAGCTTTCCTTGTGAGGAATAGACATCAAAGAGTGAGACCCAAGGGTAGCCTCATGAATCTAGCTTGAAAGGGTAGCTATATTCATCCTTAATCTTGACGAATTGCTTCCTTCATTTCTCCTTGATTTGATCTTCCGCAGATTGTTCTAGATTTGGTCTCTAACCGTGATTAGCTCTTTTCCCATTCTTGCGGGCTTGAGGATCTTTGGTAGAACTGACTGATTGACATTCCCTCTTTGTTCTTTGATTGATTGATTTATTTTCCATGTGAAGAAAAGTTCAAAATACATAGCCATTGAGTATGATCTTCTTTCCTTTCATCAACATCGTTGCTTTCCAGATTTGCACACAATGAGATGTAATTAGTCAAGGATTCTTTAGATTATTGTTCATTATTAAAATTCTAAACTTATCAATCTCCTTTTTCGATGATGACAATAATCTAAAATGAGTTCGACTAATTTATGGGTACTTCCCTTTTACGAGTGTACTTCCCCTGTCTTGGAGCTCTTCCTTGTTTGTTTCTCCCCTGTCTTTGTACTCTTTTTCTTCTCCCCCTTTGAAATCAATCAAAAAGAGCAAGATGAAAAATATCTAATAATAGTACTAGTTAAGTAGGCAAAAATTATATACATCTAGCAGTTATACTGAGCATAGTCGACTGACATGCTCATCCAGACGCAACCAAAAGAAACAGTTTTAATATCCACCACATAAAACAAAAAATAAAATGATTGTCTAAGCATCCCAGAAACTTAATTCCTTCCGAGGAAATACTTCAGGGTGTTGATCACTTTGGTGCAGAAACTGTCATAGGAAGCATCAATATCTTTAGTGACTATGGTCAGCTTCTCAGTTACATCATGCATAGCCCTGATTCCTTGCCTCCTTGTGGCTTGGAGAGAGATCCTTATCCTAGCCACATCTACTCCACGCTCCTTGGTTACTGCCCTGATATTGTCCACATGTTCCTGTATAGAGGTTAGTAATTCCTTGATACCTGCAATATTTTGCTGCATTAGCAGCAGCTGATCTGAGAAAAAGGATTTGTTGGCTTCAGATTTAATCCCTTTACTGCTCTGATAAGGGATGAACTCAGGCGCTTTGTCTTTCTTAAGCCATGTTCCCTCAATCAAGGTATATCCCATCATGGCAAAAGCAGTCTTGTCATATGTGCTGGAGATGGTTTTAGGAGCATAGAGGTAACTTTCAACATGTGAGAGATTAGTAAACCATAAGGCAAATTGTTCCCAGAAGATAAGACATCCCTGATGCTTTCAAGCATATACTGACGTACCCACGCAAACTAATTGATGGCCTTCCCATTTACCAAACAGTACAAAACAAACATATCTCTGAGAGATAGAGTACTAAGTAAACCAGTACGGGGTAGAAAAGTGGTAGCGATAATGTGGGCTAGTACGCGGTGTTCAAATTTAAAACTTTTTGGACCAATATCAGGTGGGTTTTCAGACAACACACTTTTGGCTTCCTCAAACAACACTTCAAAATGTCTGGCCAGGAGTATTGCACAAACAAACTATACCCAACAAACTTTGTTGCAAATATTTTCTCAAACTAATAAGAGTCAAGAATAATAAGAGTTCCTAAAACATGGATTCTAGATCATCTTTATCATTCAAAAACAGATTTGCATAAAACATACGCACGGGATCTTCATGGACTGTATCACCAACAGTAGCGAATAGAGAGACAAGTTTCAGAGTTTCGAATACAGAGATAACAATCACAATGAGAGTTTTTCATATTTTAAACTTAGAGTGCGGCCAAAAGCAATCGATTTTCCTTTTAAAGCAACAAACCTAGCCTTCTCTTTAGGGCCATAGAAGTTCATCTTGTCATCAGGGCCAAACTTTACACTTTCAGTTTTCCTTCTTTTCAAATAAGATTGTTTGGGTATGGACTCCATTGGACATTTTCCCGCCCTCTTTTGGGAGATAAGAATATCTTCTTGAGAATCACTTGAATCATCCTCGGTCAATAGATGGCCAGTGCTTTCTGAGGATTCTACATCAACTGGATTATCTTTGGTTTTCTTGAAGCGATGGCTTCTTCTGGGTATTGAGGACGAAGGAGAGGGCTTGGTCTTGGCCATGAGTAAAATAGAATAGAGAGATAGAAATTGAGTTTCTTTGAGAGAATGGGAGATATGATCGAGGGGGAAGGGGTTAAAAAGGGTTTGAGTGGACGCCTCGGTTCTCGGAGAGACGTGTGAATGGCAACTGAAAAGTTTCCTTCTGCAAGCCCGCTCAGTTCACATAATGCATGTACAGACTAATCAAGTATTAAAAGATTTTTTGGGCAAATATTATGAAGAATATATATATGGACAAAAATTAAACTTAGAAAATTATAGAAAACACTAAGTACAATTATACAGGAATTGTACAAATACCAATTTTGTTACGAAGGAAACAAAATCTTTCTTCAAGTAACGGTTTTGTAAAAATATCCGCTAATCGATTTTCAGTACTGACAAATTCTAACACAATATCACCTTTAACAACATGATCACATATAAAATGATGCTTAATCTCAATATGCTTAGCCCTAGAATGATGCACAGATTTTTTGATAGACAAATAGCACTAGTATTATCACACATAACATGAATGCAGTTAAGGCGTAAATCATAATCTAATAGTTAATGCATAATCCATAGGACTTGTGTGCAGTTGTTGCTTACTGTCAAATATTCTGCTTTAGTAGTAGATAGGGCTACACAACTTTGTTTCTTGCTATGCCAGGATATAGGAGATTTTTCAAGTAATTGTCACGTTTCACTTGTGATATTTCTGTCAATTTTATCTCCTGCAAAATATGCATCTGAAAAACCTTTGAGATCAAACATATCTAAACTTTCGTACCATAATCTATAGTCGATTGTCCCTATCAAATATCTGATAATATGTTTAACAACACTCAAGTGGGACTCTTTAGGAGCTGGCTGATATCTTGCACATTTGCGAACACTGAACATAATATCTAGTCGACTAGATGTACGATATAGTAGAGAACTAATCATACCTCGATACATTATTTCATCGACAATCTTACCATATTTATCTTCATCCAAGGTAGTTGACGGACTCATAGGCATTCCATAAATTTTTTATGAGCTCTTTTGTGTATTTTGTTTGACTAATCAAAATCCCTTTCTATACTTGCTTGATTTGAATCCCAAGGAAGAAAGTTAATTCCCCCATCATACTCATTTCAAATTTCCCTTTCATGATGTTTGAAAAGTCTTCGCATAAAATAGGGTTAGTGCTGCCAAAAATAATATCATCTATGTAGATTTATATAATTAAATTACCTTGAGACGATTGTTTGGTAAAAAGAGTAGCATCAATATTACCTTTGTCAAACCCATATTCGACTAAGAATGAGCTCATCCTTTCATATCAGGCTATAGGAGCTTGCTTTAGACTGTACAATGCTTTGGACAATTTGTAGACATGATCTAGAAAGGATTCATTTACAAATCCTGGAGGTTTCTTAACAAATACTTCCGCAGAGATGAACAAATTCTTCTTATTCTTATTCTTCTTCAACCACTGTCTAAGTGTGTTTTCTCAAACACTATTAGATCACCTCTGAGTTCATCATGGGACATTTTGTCAAGATCCTGACATTCCAAAGCAATGACTTTGGGTTCCCATTGATTTATCTCTTCTGCTATTTTTGTTTTTCCTCATCATGCTTGTTACAACTTTGTAGAGCATAGCTATTTTCTCATCTTGTTTTCCTCCTCCTCCTACTTCCCCCTTCTTCTTCTCCTCTTTCTTCTTCTTATCCATCTCCTTCTCCTTCCCCTTCTCCTTCTCCTTCCCCTTCCCCTTCTGCTTCTCCTTCTCCTCCTCCTCCTCTTCCTCCTCCTCCTCCTCCTTCTGCTCCTTCTCCTTCTCCTTCTCCTTCTCCTTCTCCTTCTCCTTATTCCCCTCTTTCTTCTCCTTCTTCTCCTTCTCCTTCTCCTTCACCTTCTCCTCCTTCTCCTTCTCCTTCTCCTTCTCCTTCTTCTTCTCCTTCTTCTTCTCCTTCTCCTTCTGCTTCTCCTTCTGCTTCTCCTTATCCTTTTCTGCTCCTTCTTCTTTTCCTTCTTCTTCTCCTTTTTCTTCTGCTTCTCCTTATCCTTTTCTGCTCCTTCTTCTTTTCCTTCTTCTTCTCCTTTTTTTTCTGCTTCTTCTTCTTCTTCTTCTTCTTCTTCTCCTTCATCTTCTTCTTCATCTTCTCCTTCTTCTCCTTCTTCTTCTTCTTCTTCTTCTTCTCCTTCTCCTTATTCTTCTTCTTCTTCTCCTTCTTCTTTTTCTCCTTCTCCTTCTTCTCCTCCTCCTCCTTCTCCTCCTCCTCCTCCTTCTTCTCCTCCTCCTCATTCTCCTCCTCCTTCTCCTCCTTCTTCTCCTTCTCCTTCTCCTTCTTCTTCTTCTTCTCCTTCTTCTTCTCCTTCTCCTTCTTCTTCTTGTTCTCCTTCTTCTTATTCTTCTCCTTCTCATTCATCTTCTCCTTCCTCTTCTCCTTCTCTTTCTCCTTCTCCTTCTTCTTCTCCTTCTCCTTCTTCTTCTTCTCCTTCTCTTTCTCCTTCTCCTTCTTCTTCTCCTTCTCCTTCTTCTTCTTCTCCTTCTCTTTCTCCTTCTCCTTCTTCTTCTCCTTCTCCTTCTTCTTCTTCTCCTTCTCTTTCTCCTTCTCCTTCTTCTTCTCCTTCTCCTTCTTCTTCTTCTCCTTCTCCTTCTACTTCTTCTTCTGCTTCTCCTTATCCTTCTTCTGCTCCTTCTTCTTCTCTTTCTTCTTCTTCTGCTCCTTATTCTTCTCCTTCTTCTTCTCTTTCTTCTTCTTCTTCTTCTCCTTATCCTTCCTCTTCTCCTTCCTCTTCTCCTTCTTCTTCTTCTTCTCCTTCTTCTTCTTCTTCTTCCCCTTCTCCTTCTCCTTCTCCTTCTCCTCCTTCTTCTTCTCCTTCTCCTTCTTCTCCTTCTTCTGCTTCTCCTTCTCCTCCTTTTTCTCCTCATCCTCCTTCTCCTTCTCCTCCTTCTCCTTCTCCTTCTTCTTCTCCTTCTCCTTCTCCTTCTCCTTCTGCTTCTTCTTCCGCTTCTTCTCCTTCTTCTTCTCCTTCTTCTTCCTCTTCTCCTTCCTCTTCTCCTTCTTCTTCTCCTTCTCGTTCTCCTTCTCCTTCTCCTTATTCTTCTTCTTCTACTTCTCATTCTTCTCCTTCTTCTCCTTATTCTCCTTCTCCTTCTTCTCCTTCTTCTTCTCCTTCTGCTTCTCCTTCTTCTTCTCCTTCTTCTCCTTCTGCTTCTCCTCCTTCTTCTTCTTCTTCTTCTTCTTTTTCTTCTTCTCCTTCTTCTTCTTCTTCTTCTTCTCCTTCTTCTTTTTCTTCAACCACAGTTGCTTTGAATACAACTGTCTTCTTTTTTTCTTGTTGAACTTGCCTGTCTAAGTGTGTTTTCTCAAACAAAATTAGATCACCTCTGAGTTCATCATAGGACATTTTGTCAAGATCCTGACATTCCAAAGCAATGACTTTGGATTGCCAAATTGTGGGAAGACTTCTCAGAATTTTTCATACTTGTTCTCCACTTTTGATTGGTCTACCAAAGGATTTTAAGTCTCCAAGGATTTTGTTGAACCTAGAAAACATTTCCTCCACCGATTCTCCATCCTTCATTTGAAACAATTCATAGTCTCGAACTAGGAGACTGACCCTTGTCTCTTTCACTTTGTTGGTCCATCATATGTGACCTCTAACTTATCCCAGATTTTCGTTGCAGTTTCACAGCTTGATATCTTTTCGTATTCTTCCCTGCTGATAGCATTGTGCAATAAATTTTTTGCCTTGACATTCACTTGAATAACGGCTGATTGTTCTACATTGTAATCATCTAACTCTTTCTATTTTTTGTGACACTTGTAAACTCAAGAATAAAGTGTTTGTACTAAGAACTAGAAAGGCGTAGAAACAGATGATATAGTTGCGTGCTTTTGGACGTTCTTCTACTTCTTCCTTTATAGCTTGATGAGTCTTCTGTTTCCTTGTCTTCTAGGATTGTATGGTAGTGATTATTAGAGACTTCTTTCCTTGTGAGGAATAGACATCTAAGAATGAAACCCAAGGGTAGCCTCGTGAATCTAGTTTGAAAGGGTAGCTAGATTCATCCTTAATCTTGACGAATTGCTTCCTCCATTTCTCCTTGATTTGAGCTTCCGCAGATTGTTCTAGATTTGGTCTCTAACCGTGGTTAGCTCTCTTCCCATTCTTGCGCGCTTGAGGATCTTTGACAGGGCTGACTGATTGACTTACCTTCTTTGTTATTTGATTGATTCATTCTTATTTCATGTGAAGCAAAGTTCTATACATAGCCGTTGAGTATGATCTTCTTTCCATTCATCAACGTCGTTGCTTTCCATATCTGCACACAATGAGATGTCATTAGTTGAGGTTTCTTTAGATTATTGTTCATTATTAAAATTCTAAACTTAACACCATTTAAATGCAACGAATAACAGCATGACTCTAGAATTAATGTGTATACGGATCATGGGAGCTAACAATCGTCAGTAAGCTTATATTGGTGACGTTATTATTGTTGCGTACACATATGTAAGTAAATATTGGTAAAATGACACTGTATAACCACTCTATAAATAATAGCAAAAAATATATAATTTTTGTGTGTATATTATACACACACATTTGCAGCTATAAGATGTAAAGAATTTGGGGTCATCGCATTTTTTTGTGTGTAGCCAAATTAATAAATTTCTGGCTATATAACTTGCAATCAAATTAATGGGCTAGGCGATTCGAACCGCCATAAATGAAGTTTGCTCCGATTGTATAAGCCCAAGAGCCCAATGTTGCTAAAACGAAGGACACAAAGCCCATTAATATAGTAGCACACGGAGACAAAGCATGCCATTGAATTTTGTAGTGAACAACGTAAACACCACTCATTGTCGTGTTTCAAACGCCAACTTCCATAACCGTTTCTAGGACAAGATCCCTTTCCACCTGCCCCATAGCCGGCTTTCTCGTAGAAACTTTTCTTTGCAACTAAGAATCCCAAAAACCCATCACACGTCGAAATTACCAAAGCAAATATTTTCAAATAAGGAAACGGTCTTCATAAAAACGATGATCATTATCAACATCTGAATTTTATCGCGCTGACAAGGGTAAGTTTATTCCAAATTGATTCCTTGTTTTGACCTTTAGAATTAGCATAAATTCATGATTTTTTGTTTTTATAAATCTTTCTTTTTCTCTGTGATATCTAAGGAGGAGATTTAGGGTTCTTAAATAATACCATGAATCCTCTAAATTTTGAATTCAGGGTCTAAAACTTAATCAATTGAGTAATTCAATGACTAAAACATAAGTTGTTGATTAATTGATGTCCTCTTAACCATCGTATGCTCATTCCTTCTTTGATGACTCCCCGTAGAGAAAGCCTAAATTTTCCGAGGTGGATTGAAAGGAAGTTGTTGGATGGACATAGATCCTTCCGCCTCTCCGAAGTTTTGGAAATATAACAATGTTTTTTGTATTTTTTATTTCGTTTGTGTTGTGTTTCTTTTTGGAAACAACACAGCCTCTCTACCTGCATTAGGTAGGGGTAAGGTCTGTGTACAGACTACCCTCCCCAGACCCCACCTGTTGGTAGAGGCGGACCTAGAATTTTTACGCGACGGGGTCACACTATTCTGCTCAACCAGTGCCCCCTAAATGCTTTTAGTGTTCAGGGTGTCAACTGCTTTAAATTAACAATTTCCAAGGTATATACGTACATATATACAGGATTTCGGCTGAAGTTTACAGGGTCCGGTGACCCCTAACCCATACACATGGGCCCGCCTCTGCCTGTTGGGATCATACTGAGTTTGTTGTTGTGTTGTGTTTCTTTGTTACGAGATTAACTATGGTTCTAATTGCTTATCACAACTTGGAAATATTCCAAAGCTCTTTCCTTTGGAAAATTTCCTCTCTATACTAATTTTTTTCTTTTTCTTTTCTTTGTTATTAAAAAGGGGGTAAAATTTGTGGAGGATGGGAACCGTGGTGGCGCTGATATTGGTGTCGACGATGATGGTGATGAGCGACGTGCACGCTGGAGATACAAATCGTGTTTTTGATCCTTGTTCGGATACGAAAATTCAGAGATGGGATGGTTTCACATTTGGGCTTGCGTTTTCTTCTAAGGAATCGTTCTTTTCCAATGGAACACAGCTCTCTCCTTGTGACCAAAGACTCGCCCTTTCTGGCAATTCTGCTCAATTGGCTGTTTTTAGGCCCAAAGTGGATGAGATTTCACTCCTCACAATCAATGGCAGCGACTTCAATCCTGTACGTCCTCATACATTCTTAATTTATCTCTTATAAACGTCTGACTAGTTGTTAGAAAGAAAGTGAATAGTATCGCAAAAGGAAGTGTCTCTCGTGGATTACAAAGAGCTCTCTTTTTTCACTTTATATGGAATTATAATTTTAGTGATCTAGTAAAGAGCTAGTTAAGAGGTTGGGCTTGCGCACACGAGAAATGGGCGTGAAGGCTAAAGTGGTGGATTTGTCCCCACACTCCCCTCACCCTGCACACGAGATATACGTGAAATTCTGGTCGCTGTGTCAGGACGAGCAAATATGTTGATCTCATGGCATAATATTAACTTAATGTCTATACTGCATAGAAGCAATTTTTTCACTTGAAAGATAGTGACCAGTGTCAACTTTCACCTCAACTATACAGATTATTGAGCTACCGACAACAACAACAACAACAACAGACTCAGTCTAATCCCACTAAAGGGGTTTGGGAAGGGTAGTGTGTACGCAGACTTTACCCCTATCTTTTAAGGTAGAGAGCCTGTTTCCGATAGACCAATTTTTGGAATTCTCTTTTGTGGGTTCTCTACTCCTTGTGGGCTTTATCTTGAGTAGGAAAATAATCGGCATTCATACTATCCATAGAAATGTTCGTTCTCTGAATTAAATGCTCGTGCGGATAATCTCTCTCTGTCAGATGTAGCATATACAAATAGGTGGGTACAGTTGAGGAAGAATGATGAACCTTTACGAAAGAATAGATAATCTTTTGAAGCCTACTCTTATGTCTAAGCCACTCTAATTGTTCATAGTACAAAACACAATAAAAATAAGACTACTGGAGAATTGGCGACGTCCTAAGATTAATGTTGTCATGAAATGTTGTCATGAAATATAGTCAGTATAGCCAAATCTTAAGCTACAAAATTGGGTGCGATCCCACCTGTTTCATCCTTAGTGGGCAGGATTACCTCGGCAACATGTGCTGTGGACTAGACGTGCTGCTCGGTGCATTAGTCCAGGTGCATGCAAGCTGGCCTACACCAGCGATATTCAATAGAATTTTGCAAGCATTTTGACTAATTAACTATCAACATGTTCTTCAATCACCGTTAAATATGATGGTCTTAATATGCTTTTCAGTAGTAATAGTTACTTTTGGAAATGCTCAAAATTCTCAGAGCAAAGCTGGTGGTTATATGGTCGCCTTTGCTGGACGTAAATATGCTGCCAGATCACTACCCGCTTTTGTGGCAGACAATACTCACACCGTTACAAGCTTCACTCTGGTAAGTCTCTGGACGTCTCAAGTTTTGTTAGCAATAGTAAAGCATAACGCTTTGTTGCATCGTTAAACTTTTGTCTTCTGTTTTAGGTACTTGAATTTCAAAAGGGCACTCTGCAGAACTTGTTTTGGAAGAAATTTGGCTGCAGTTCATGTACCGGGGGTTCTTTTGTTTGCCTTAACAAGACTGATTGTGCAGTCCCAAATAATAAGTGCAATGGCAATGGTGGATCTGTTGACTGCAACGTGGGAATACAATTGACATTCTCAGGCACAGATAAGAATGACGACGTGCTAAACTCGTGGTATGAGGTTAAAAACCTCCGGCAATACTCCCTCTACGGCTTGTTTCAAGATGTCAGTGATTCGCTCACAAGTCCTTTTAAGAACCTGTTTTAGGACCACATAATGAGTTCTTGTTTGTATAATGATCATCAGATTTCTGTTGTGCTTCTCCACTTAACTAGATTATTTATGTCCTATGCTCGTTAATCAGCTCTACATTCGGGTGAATAACTTGGCGATTACTACATAGAATTCAGCCTGTTTTTACTTGTACAGATGTTTTAATGGTCCAAGAATTATCCTAAGGTGCAGAAAGGACATTTTGTAGTTTCAAAATTTCTCATTGTTCAGCATTTTCCTGCTTCCGTTCCTTTTTCCTACCATATAATTAAGCACATGCTTATGTGTCCTTGTATTTAACTAGGAAAGAGGACTTGACGTTTTTAGGAGACAGTCGTCAACAACAACAACCCAGTAAAATTCAATAAGTTGGGTCCGGGGAGGGTAGTGTGTACCCAGACCTTACCCCTATTTCGGGGGAGTAGAGACCTTATTTCCGATAGACCCTCGGCTCAAGAAGAGATAAAAGCAATTACAATAAGCAGTAACTTAGAGTCCATTACTCAAATGATCACTCAAGTATCCCAAATTATTTGCTAAAGTCGCTTTTCTTCCTTTTGTAACAACAAAGTCACTTAACTATGTCTATAGCACTCATAAGCTTGCTCAACTAGATTTTATAAATTTTAGATTGTCAAATACATATTTTACCCTCTAAATTATAAATATTTTTTTGTTTTTTAATATTATGATTTTTCCCCCTTTTAATTTATATTATGTACTTACCTATATAATAAATAAATTTTATTTATAAATTAAAAAATAAAAGTATTTAAGCATATATAATGCTAGAATAACAAAATAATAAGCATAGTAAAAAAGAATTAGTATTAACAACAAAAATTAAAAACATTATTTGCACAATTGAGAATGAAAAAAATAAAGGTTGTAAAATACATGCACGTAATATAAAAATAATTATTTAAATAAAGGTATTTTTATAATATACATTATATATGGTTAAAATTGCTTATATTATTATTCCGTCATTATATGAGCTGAAAATTATTCCGTCACTATAGGTAAGTCCACAATGTAGATAAAAAAGAGAAAAAAGTGATAATATTTAAAAGTTAAAAAAAAGTGATAATTTAGAGGGTAAAATGAGTATTTGACGATCAAAACTTTGAAAAATCTAGTTGCCTGACTTTCGGAGTGCTATATGCATAATTAAGTGACTTTGTTATTACAAACCAAAGAAAAGTGAGGTGGAAGAAAGGGCTCGGGATGGATTTAGGAGTCTTTGTGCGAGCCGTATGCGGTGAGAGTGGCACGTACGGTAACGAGGGGGGTTCGCGTCTATACGTGTAGTGTGGTGCTTAGGCCTACCCACCCTATTTGTTCCATGATCTATGGGTCTACTGGAACTACCCACTTCGATCAATTAGCCAAGATTTTGACCGGATACAAAATCACTGGTGCTCGATCTAGTAGTATTTTTGTGGGGATTCTATTTATCGATGTAGGATCCCTATTCAAGATCACTGCAGTTCCTTTTCGGACGGCTGTAGGACGGCCGCCTATAGGTGGTAGGGTAGGGTGGATGGTACCGCCCAGATTGGCTAAGATTTATTTTATATTCGATATCAAACAGGAATTTTGATCAAATACAACATCTTTCAAGTGTATCAATATCATCATATGAAATGGTAGATGCATGAATGCGATGTACCAAGAAATCTACGGTTCCAAATGAATCAGCAAACAAAGTCACCTTGCCATTCACCGCCACTAAATCACCACCCCCAAGTTATGATGGTGGTTGCTATTGCACGGTCAGGTGCTAAAGCATAGGTATTGTGTACCGATTAAGTAAAAACAGGTTGTAATTATATATGTTGGGTGTACGAACAAATTCTTACGTTGGTAAAAGAAATAATTGGGAGCTTACATATAAGGTGTAGAGATCTTTTATTAGTGTAAGACCTCTTGGAGAAAATCATGATACCAAAGAAGGGTCCATAACCTCTATTCAAGCCGTTTATGTACCCCACAGACAGAGGCATATCCAGAATTTTAAGCGTATGTGTTCCTATAACATTTTCAAGTTAATTCACATGATAATTGGACCAACGAACTGGGTTCCAAGCTAAATATCCGTATACTTTTAATGAATTTTTAGTACAAATACAGGGTTTATGCAAAAGTTACTGAGTTCACGGGTAACCCGTAATGTTTTCTCTAGATCCGCCCTGATCCGCAGACGATTTGGCCGACCCTGCTCCTGCTACGACATTTGCACATTTAAATGCTACTACCGTACGATCAAGAGGATTGGCTGCCACATGTATTTATCCAGCAGTAGATCCTATAAATTCATCGTCAACCATGCTTCAACCTCTTGGCCTAATCAGGCAATCAGCAAGCATATCTTTCACTACACCCTAAAGCTCTTATGGTATCATTATGATGAATATACAAACCAAAACAGTCAAAGTTATACTTGTACACTGCAACGTAAGAATTTTTATACTAGCAGTGTCATTTATGATTTATCGATTTCTCGATTATTAGGTATTATTCAATTTTCCAATGGAATAGTTACTTATTATTGTAGTACAAAAACTCTTGTCACCCCCCGGAATCCCAAACCGCCGAGACCGTGATGGCGCCTAACATTACACTTGTTAGGCAAGCCAACGTCAGAGATTTATTAGACAATTCTTTTACATTTCAGTAATTAACAATAAGCAAGCTATAACAAGTCGAAATGAACGCATAAATATATATAACAACTTTGAATATACTACTACTACTATCCAGAATCAAGAGCCACAATTCACAAACATTCTAAGATTTTACTACAAGTATTTGTCCGAAAGAAATACAATTGTTGGTGAAATAAAGAAACAGTAAAGTATGAGGTATAGAAGGGGACGCTAGGGCCTGCGGACGCCAACATGACTACCTTGGGTCTCCTAGCAAGTGAATCCTACAGCCAATCTCTCGGTCAGCTCGGACCAGCTTCATAATGTGCACAGGAAGTGCAGAGTGCACTATCAGTATAACCGGCCCCATGTACTGGTAAGTGCCGAGCCTAACCTCAACGAAGGAGTGACGATGCTACGGTGGGACACTTACAAAATAATCTGCATACAGTATATAATAAAAGCATAAAGGAAGACAGAATAAAATAAACCAGTAACTTGCTAGAAGTAAATACAGTTCTCAAAGTATTTCATCAGTGTTCAGCTACTACCAATCCTTATGTTCAATTTAAGACTACCGTACAACTAACATATTCGGGGGGAAATATAAGCATATAGATTGTTGCGGTGCGCAAATCGATCCCATCGTACATATCGTATTCCTCCCTTATTTACTCTTAATAACATAAACAACATAATATAAATAGAAGTGTTGCGGCATGCAACCCGATCCCACCATATCACAATAATGACAATCACAGTTCACTCTTGTTCCACCACAATCCACCCTTATTACACTTGTTGCGACGTGCAACCCAATCCCACCGTACAATATCAATTCACCTTTATTCCTCCTCAACATATCACCCTTATTTCAGCTGTTGCAGCTCGCAACCCGATCCCACCATATCAATACCAATTACTCAGCAAGTACAAAAATTTCACAAAATGGACTGGGAAGAGCTTGGTAAACTTGTCCAATCTCAACAAGGCCTCAGAAGACATAACTGACCCATCATCGGTCTAAGCCGCAACAACCGGCTAAACTATTCCGACTAGATTAGCTGGTGGAGTCCGATACTGGGAGCCATCTGCTCTGGAGTGTGAGTAGCAGCAGTCTAGGCTCCTCCTCCAGCCTGAGGGACGGCTGATGCCATGAGAAATGCACCAGTCTAGGCCACACTCTCCATGAGGCCCACCAAACGGACTAAAGCATCCTGAAGCACTGGGGTGGCAATGAACCCCTCCGGGACTTGAGGTGGCCCAACAAGAATAGTCTAGGATGGAACCTCCTCGTCGAACTCTACCCGAGGCTCCACGGTTGGGGCTGCTACTCGGGCTCTAGGCTGAGCCCTGCCCCTGCCTCGGCCTCTGGCAGGCCGCGACCTCGACCTCTGCCCCTCATAAGAGCTGCTACTGGAGGCTCTGGCTACTGTTTAGCTGAAGAAGCGGTACGCGTTCTCGCCATCTGCGAGAAAATAAGAGTAGGAGAGTTCAATCAATATTGAGAAAAACAAAGTTGCACGACAGAGATGAATAAAAGAAAATTCTATTCCTAAACTTCATAGCCTCTGGGGGATAAGTACAGACGTCTCCATACCGATCCCCAAGACTCAATTAAGCTCGTTCATGAATTATGAGATCTAGGATACGTAGTACTCTGATACCAACTTGTCACGACCCGGAATCCCTACCGTCGGGACTGTGATGGCGCCTAACATTACACTTGCTAGGCAAGCCAACACTAGAGATTTATTAGCCAATTCTTTTACATTTAAGTGATTAACAATAAACAAGTTATAACAAGTCGAAATGAACACGTAAATATATATAACAACTTTGAATATATACTACTACTACAACACAGAATCTGGAGTCATAATTCACGAACATTTTAAGATTTTACTACTAGTATTTGTCCGAAAGAAATACAATTGTTTGCGAAATAAAGAAACAATAAAGTATGAGGTACGGAAGGGGACGCCTGGGCCTGCGGATTCCAACAGGACTACCTTGGGTCTCATAGCAAGGAAATCTTACAGCCAACCTCTCGATCAGCTCGGACCAGCTCCAAAATATGCACAGGAAGTGCAGAGTGCACTATCAGTACAACCGACCCCATGTACTGGTAAGTGTCGAGCCTAACCTCGACGAAGGAGTGACGAGGCTACGATGTGACACTCATAAATAAATATGCATACATTATATAATAAAGGTAGAAAGGAAGACAGAATAAAATAAACCAGTAACTTGCAAGAAGTAAATACAGTTCTCAAAATATTTCATTAGTGTTCAACTACTACCAATCCTTAAGTGCAATTTAAGACTACCGTACATCTAACACAGTCGGGGAAAAGTATAAGCATATAGATTGTTGTGGCGTGCAACCCGATCCCACCGCACATATCATGTTCCTCCCTTATTTTCTCTTAATAACATAAACAACAGAATATAAATAGAAGTGTTGCGGCGTGCAACCCGATCCCACCATATCACAATAATCACAATCACAGTTCACTCTTGTTCCACCACAATCCACCCTTATTACACCTTTTGCGGCGTGCAACCCGATCCCACCGTACAATATCAATTCACCTTTATTCCTCATCAACGTATCACCCTATTTCAGCTGTTGCGACTCGCAACCCGATCCCACCATATCAATACCAATTACTCAGTAAGTACACAAATTTCACAATTCAAATCACAAAACTCTTCACAATACTTAAACTTCAGACCAAAGCAAATGGGAAGCTTGTACAATATGAAACTTCACACAAGTAATACTACTCAGCGAGACCAATCCAGAATCTACCATAAAAGCACCGATAAGCCAGCTTAAGCAAATAATAGGAGACAATGAAGCTACGGAATGACTAATACATTCAACAAAGGGAAACAATGTCTTACAAGTAGTAATTAGGCAGGGGAATACAAGTAAAGCATGTAACAGTTAAGACATGGAAAAAGACAATATGAGAAGAACGGAAAGGAAACAGGAAAAAATAGATAACTTGGCGGCGCATAAGTACTCGTCACCTCACATAAACGCCTCTCACATTAATTTCATATAGCAAATAGGTCGAGGGTTCCTAATCCCTCAAGTCAAAGTTAGACACAACACTTACCTCGCTCCACAGGCCACTCAATGCTCAATTACCGCTTTTTCTCTACAATCCACCTCCAAACCACTCGTATTTAGCCACAATTAACTCAATAACGTCAAATATTGCTAAACAAATCAATTACAATGCATAAATTTTGATTTCCCAAAATTTTCTCCAAAAAGTCAAAAATCGACCTCGGGCCTGCTTGATCAAAACTCGAGGTTCGGATTAAAATTCATTCACCCATTCACCCCCGTTCCCGATTATGCAATTAGTTTTTAAATCCGACCTCAATTTGAGGTCTAAATCCCAATTCTTCAAAAATTTCTAATTCTACCCAAACCCCCAATTTCTATTATTTCTACCATGGAAATCCTAGATTTTAGGTTGAAAGTTCATGAAATGTGATGGGTAATTGAAAGAAAGTGGGTTAGGATCACTTGCCAAAGTTTTGGGGAAGAAATGGTCTTGGAAAAATCGCCTCTAGGGTTCTAGGATTTGAAAATTTGGGAAACAAACAAAAAATCATGTCTAAGTCTTATTTCGTCAACTACAGATGTCGCATTTTGCGGCATATTTGCGAAGCCCGCAAATGCGAAACTCTCACATTTCTGCTGCCTTTGCAAATGCGAACAAATGTTCGCAAATGCGGAAATCGTAGGATCGCAAATGCGACCCATTTCTTCGTAAATGCAAAAAATCCCATTCCCAGTCCCGACCGAAATGTGATTACTGGCCTTCTGCAAATGCGACCTTATTGTCGCAAATGCGAACCTAAGCTGACCTAGGCATACTTCGCAAATGCGAATAAATGGTTCGCAAATGCGAACCTGACAGAAGATGGGGATGTTCGCAATTGTGAACACTGATCTCGCAATTACGAGATCAGAGGCCGGTTCCCTGAAAAATGCAGACACCGTCAAAATTTCTAAGTCTAAATCACTCCTTAGCCTATCCGAAACTCGCCCGAGTCCTCGGGACTCCAAACCAAACATACACGCAAGTTTAAAAACATCATACAAACTTACTCGCGCGATCAAATCGCCAAAATAACACCTAGAACTACGAATTGAACATCAAATCGAATGAAAATTTCAAGAAAACTTTGAAATTCCTATTTCCACAACCGGACGTCCGAATCGCGTCAAATCAATTCTGTTTTTCATCAAATTCCACAAACAAGTCATAAAGATGGTATTTGACCTATACTGGGTTCCAGAACCCAAATACGGATATGTTATCCAAAAAGTCAAACTTTGGTCTAACACTTCAATTCATTAAGCTTTCAACTTTCAAATTTCGACATAGTCCGATATCTCAGGCTAAGGACTTCCGATTTCGATTCCGGGCATACGCTCAAGTCTCAAATCACGATACAGACCCACCGAGCCCATCAAAACACAAATCCGGGTCCATTTACCAAAAATGTTGACCGATGTCAACTCAAATGAAGTTTTTAAGCAAAATTTCTTATTTTGATAAGTTTTTAACATAAAAGCTTTCCAGAATGAGACCTGGACTGTGCACGCAAATCGAGAAAGGCTAAAACATGACTTTTAAAGGTTTCAGATCACAAAATTAGGTTTAAATCATAAGATGATCTATCGGGTCATCACAACTCTATACTTAATTAGTCCAATAGATCCTAAACCTATGATTTTTAACTTGAAATAGATGCATTAGTCTTCTAGTAGAATAAAGAGCAAAATCAGGTTTGTGCTACTAAATATAGCAGGAAGTAACTTTTATGTTAAAAGATGGATATCAAGGGGCAGTGCTAGCTATCTGCTGCTTCAAATAGACTTTAGAGTAAACCAGAAATTATCTGCAATAACTTCTCTTGCTAACCAAAACGATGTTTGCCTGGAGTGTATATATTGGTAGAGACAAATTTAGACATTATGATATGAAAGTTACAAATAAGGACAGGGGCTTTGGTCCCCTGGCTTAGTTTGGATAAGTTTGGAGGTTCAAGATAACACTAAGATTTCAACCACATGTTCATGGTCATAAAAGAGGATTTAGGATATAGACCTAATGGCAGTGGCGAATTTAGAAATTTTTTCAAGGGTGTTCAAATCTAAAAGTACTGAAAATATTTATCGACAAAGAGTATTCAATATGTGTTATATATATCTAAAACGTAATATTTTACCTACGTGCACAGTGCAATTTTTCGACGAAGGGTGGTCAGTTGACCACCCTTAACCCCATGTGGCTTCGCCACTGCCTAATGGGTTCAACTTTTATGGTTTTTAGCGTTGAACCTATTATATTTTTAAAGTTATAGGTTCATATCTACTATTTTTGCAATTTTAATGAATTTATACATACAAATTTTTATTCCGCGTCGAAAGTTATAAGTTTAGTTGAATCCATTCCCAAAACACTACATTCGCCTTTGCATGGTCCCGCACTATATGCGCAGCAACCTCTGTTGGAGTTATTTGATCAGTCTTTTCATATTATAAATTGAACGACCTTTCCTACAATAAGCGCTCAGAGGCGGAGCTAGGATTTGAATCTAATGAGTTCGAGATTATAATTGGTTTAAGTTACTGGGTTCTAAATTAATAATTTGTACATATTCATTAGATTTCTTAATCCAAATACGAGGGTTTGAACAAAAGGTACTGGATGTTGTGATATTTTCAAAAAGTAGACAAATGTCCATCCATGTGGCAAGATGCATGCAAGTAAAGTGGACAAATGTCCATCTATGTGGTAAGATGCATGGATGTCTTACAATCAAACTTGACAAATAGCAAGAAAATCCTTAAGCTTTTTTGCCTATAAATGGGTCTTTCCTTCCGATAACTTTACACAACAAAACATCATCATTTTTTTCCTTTCCTTTCACGTCTCTGTTCTCCCTTTGTTGTCTAATATTAAATATTAATTGTTTCCTTTCTTATTTACTTTTCCTACTAGCTAGCTGGATTTATTATTAATATTTTGCTGATTTCTGTATCCTCTAAATAAATAGAGATGGGCTTGTGTAATCCTGGAAAAATATTTTAAATTGCTGAAATAGTTTCTTAGGACAGTGCCTAGCACGATTCAAGTCAATTCGTGTATTTTCGCTCACAAATATTATTGCAGTATTGTTATTGTTATTTTTGGTGTCATTTCCCTACACTGGATTCGACCGAATCCGCACCCAACACTGTGGCTCTGCCCCCATAAGTGACGATTAATTGATGGCTATAATTTTCTAACTATAACTATTGAGAACAATATTAAGAGAAATTTACTTATTGAATACTTATAATAGAACTTTGGACTCAATAACATGGTAAAGTTAACCAGAATATGCACTTTTTACAAGAATTAAGAATGATGTGCGAAACTTTGGAAAGAATGGTCGTGGCTTGTTTTTTTAGACGAATTTAAGTTCTACGTGTTGGTCTTTAAGCTTAAATGTAGCTTAATTTTAAATCAGGCGGTGTTCAAGGCTGAAACGAACACAACCGTGAGAAATATAGATGGTTAAGGATTGATTGCGTGACTTATGTTGTCTAGGTATACAACAAAGCTCGACGGTTCAAAGATATTAAATCTACCGATTGACCGAGTATATCCGATATAAGTTCACTACGGAAAGTTCAAAGGGAAACCTACTTATCCAGATGCAATTAATTCTTGCATGTAAAACACACACACGTCCGTGCATTCCTTTATTTTATAGCCATTCCCCATTCATTTGGGGGATTGTTGGTGTTTAAGCTTAATGTAGCTTAATTTTAAGCTTGGTGTAGCTTAAAGAGAGTGAATGGAAAATGGTGAAAAAAGAAATAGAGGGAAGTGAAATTTTGATTAGTGCACTTTGTCCCTCATTGGAAGAAGGAAAGAAAATGTATGTGTATATATAGAGAAGCTCTTCTTCTAGCTCTTAAAGAGTTGAGAAGAAGGGAAGCCCCGTGTCATCGTCTCTCGGCTTCGGCTTTTTGGACAAAATTCCTTTCAAATTATTTAATTAATTAATTAACGAAAATCCAATCCGGAAAAACACATGACCCGTGACCCGGTACGGCCCGTTTCTTTCCTGGAATTTGGCTATAAATATGCCTTGAATCCCAGAATTTTTACTTACTAAATTTTCTGATCTTCTTCTTCTTCTTCTGCACAAAATATTCCAGTGTGTTTTACAGCCTTCGAGTGGTTCGTTGTTCATCGGCGTTTTTGGTACCAACACTCCGGTGAGTTAAATCGTTCTATTCTGGGAGGATATATTCCAAAACCTCGGGTACTTGAGGGGAATAATTACCTTAAGGACACACTTTGTATTCAGTGGGCTCGGTTTATTCCTATACTATTTTTTCAAATTTTATTTTGACGTTTTAGTTCTTCTAACTTTCTATTTCTGTATTTTCAGAAAGTTTACTACTTTATTTATTTTACAGCAATACAGATTACTAACAATCTTAAGGAAATTATATTTATATTATTCCGTATTCTGTTTGTGAAAATTAAAACCTGTGTGGTTTTCTACTCTTTCTGAATTTTATTATTCTGATTTGAATATATAAAAACTTCATCAGAGTTTTGAAATTCAGAAAACGATTTGAAGAACATAAAAACTTCATCGTTTTCTGTGAAACAGTATATATAAAAACTTCGGGTTTCATTTATTATACATACTGTTTATTGTTAATTACAGTATTGTTTACTGTTTTGGTTTTTCCATTGATTGAACTCTTCTGTTATTGACAGTGAGAAATGGAAAATGATAACGAAAATTCTTCTGCGACTATTGCGGAAACGACGATAGCCTCGTCAAGCCGGGCTGCTGTTCCACTGGCAGAAAAGCCGAGAAATTTTCTGGAGCCAACTTCAAAGGATGGCAGCAAAGGGTGTTCTTTTGGCTTATCACACTTGGTATGCAGAAATTCACTAGTGAAGAGCCTCCAGTGCCTACTGCGGACATGTCGGACAGTGAAAAATTCATGATTGTTGAGGCGTGGAAGCAGGCATATTTTCTTTGCAAAGGCTATATTTTAAGTGCTTTAGAGGATGACTTGTATAATGTGTACGGTGCGATGAATACTTCGAAATAATTATGGGACGCACTTGAGAAGAAGTACAAGACAGAAGATGCATGCTTGAAGAAGTTCGTGGTTGCCAATTTTCTAGACTATAAAACGATAGACAACAAAGCTATGGGAACCCAAGTTCAGGAACTTCAACTTATTTTTTACGGCCTTATTGCTGAAGGTATGGTCGTGAATGAAGCATTTCAAGTGGCTGCAATGATTGAAAAGTTGCCTCCTTCGTGGAGAGATTTCAAGAACTATCTTAAGCACAAGCGCAAGAAATGAAGTCGGAAGATCTTGTGATTCGTCTCAAGATTGAGGAAGACAACAAAACAGTCCAGAAGAAGTCTCATGGAAATTCAACGATCATGGGAGATAATAACATTGAGGAGACTGCTCCAAAAAGTAAGAAGAGGAAGAGATCTTCTGAAAAGACTAAGGAGTAGAACAAAAAGAAATTCAAGGATAACTGCCACAACTGTGAAAGAGTTAGTCACAAAGCCCCTGATTGTCGTCTCCCGAAAAAGGATAAGAAGAAGGGACAGGCCAACATAGTGGAGAATAATGATGACATTGATGATCTTTGTGCAATGCTTCCGGAATGAAACTTAGTTGGAAATCCAAAGGAGGGGTGGATTGACTCCGGAGCCACTCGACATGTTTGTGTTGTCAAAGAAGCATTTGCGACTTACTCTACTGCTGGTCCCGAAGAAGAGATTTCCATGGGAAATAATTCAACAGCCAAGATTGAAGGCTATGGGAAGATTTTCCTAAAGATGACTTCCGGCAAGGTGTTAACGCTCAACAACGTTCTTCATGTTCCTACTATTAGGAAGAATTTAGTTTCTACTTCTTTACTTGTGAAGAATGGATTCAAATGTGTATTTGTTTCTGATAAAGTTGTTGTAAGCAAGAATGAAATGTATGTTGGAAAAGGCTACCTCACGGAGGGCCTTTTCAAACTCAATGTAATGGTTGTTGACAGTATGAATAAAATTTCAGCTTCTTCTTATTTGTTGGAGTCAAATGATTTATGGCATATTCGTTTAGGACATGTCAATTATAAAACCTTGCGGAAGTTAATTAATTTAGAAGTATTGCCTAAATTCGAGTGTAATAAATCGAAATGTCAAATATGTGTTGAATCTAAGTTTGTAAAACATCCTTATAAGTCTGTTGAAAGTAATTCAAATCCTTTCGACTTAATTTATACTGACATTTGCGATATGAAGTCGACACCATCTCGAGGTGGAAAAAAGTATTTTATTACTTTTATTGACGATTGCACTCGATATTGTTATGTTTATTTGCTTAATAGTAAGGATGAAGCAATTGAAGCATTTAAGCAATACAAGAATGAAGTGGAGAATCAATTGAATAAAAAGATCAAAATGATTAGAAGTGATAGAGGTGGAGAATATGAATCTCCGTTTGCAGAAATATGTTCGGAATATGGAATTATCCATCAAACTACTGCACCTTACACACCTCAATCCAACGGAATTGCAGAAAGGAAAAATCAGACATTAAAAGTAATGATGAATTCTTTATTAATAAGTTCCGGATTACCGCAGAGTTTGTGGGGGGAAGCTATCCTTACAGCTAACCGAATACTCAACAGAGTACCCCACAGCAAAACGCAATCTATTCCATATGAAAAATGGAAAATCCAACTTGAAATATTTCAAAGTGCGGGGGTGTCTAGCAAAGGTACAAGTTCCTTTACCTAAAAAGGTTAAAATCGGACCAAAAACAGTAGAATTCGTTTTTGGATATGCTACAAACAGTAAAGCATGTCGGTTTTTGGTCCATAAATCTGATAATCCCGAGATTCGTGTTAATACGGTAATGGAATCAGATAATGCTGAATTCTTTGAAAGTATTTATCCGTATAAAACTAAATGCGAGTCGTTAAGTGAAATACCTAAACGAACTCGGGAAAAACCAAAGGAAAATACTCCAGGTGTAGAAGATCCAAGTCGTAGCAAACGTCAAAGAACATCTACTTCCTTTGGATCAGATTTTGTGACATTCTTGCTTGAAAATGAACCTCAAACTTTTAAAACAGCTATGTCGTCTTCTGATTCAGCGTTTTGGAAAGAGGCAGTCAATAGTGAGATTCAATCAATTTTTGATAATCATACATGGGAATTGGTTGATCTTCCTCCTAGAAATAAGCCTTTAGGTTCGAAATGGATCTTTAAACGGAAAATGAAAGCTGATGGCACTATTGACAAATATAAGGCAAGACTTGTTGTCAAAGGTTATAGACAAAAGGAAGGCCTTGATTACTTTGACACTTACTCGCCAGTAACGAGGATAACATCTATTAGGATGTTAGTGGCATTAGCGGTCGTGTATGGTCTTGAAATCCATCAAATGGATGTTAAAATAGCTTTCTTAAATGGAGAATTGGAGGAAGAGATTTCATGGAACAACCTGAGGGTTTTCTGGTTCCTGGTAAAGAAAAGAAAGTGTGCAAACTTGTTAAGTCACTTTATGGACTTAAACAAGCACCCAAACAATGGCATGCCAAATTTGACCAAACAATGTTGGCAAGTGGGTTTAAAATCAATGAGTGCGACAAATGTGTTTACATTAAAAACACTCCAGGTAATGAAGTCATTGTTTGTTTATATGTTGATGACATGTTGATAATGAGCACAAGTATGGAAAATATAAATTCTACAAAGCGCATGTTGGCTAGAAAATTCGACATGAAAGACTTTTTGAGTTGCTGATGTGATCTTAGGAATCAGAATTCACAAGACTCCACAAGGTCTAGCATTATCACAATCTCACTACATAGAAAAGGTACTTGACAAGTTCAAGTATTTGGATTTCAAAATTGCCAAGACTCCAATTGACGTGAGTTATGCACTTCAAAAGAATGAAGGTGAAAGTGACTCACAACTGGACTATGCAAGAGTATTGGAAAGTTTGATGTATATCATGAATTGTACGCGACCGGATATAGCATGTGCTATTAGCAAACTGAGTCGAAATAAAAGTAATCCCAATCATATACATTGGATGGCAATGAAACGAATTTTGGGTTATCTGAAACATACCCAAAATTATGAGTTGCATTATAACAAATATCCCTCTGTGATTGAGGGATATAGTGATACAAATTGGATCACTGGATCATCTGAAGTTAAATCCACGAGTGGATACGTTTTCACAATTGGGGGTGGAGCAGTGTCTTGGAAATCATCCAAAGAAACGTGCATCGCCCTTTTTACAATGGAATCTGAATTCATAGCTTTAGAAAAGGCCGGTGAAGAAGCTGAATGGCTCCGGAATTTCTTGGAAGATATTCCATTTTGGCCCAAACCTTTGTCACCTATTTGTATACATTGTGATATTCAAGCGGCAATAGGCAGGGCAGGGAGCGTTATGTATAACGAAAAATCTCGTCATATACGATGGAGACATAATACCGTTAGACAACTACTCTCTAGTAGTGTTATCACAATTGACTATGTAAAGTCAAGAGATAACGTGTCGGATCCACTTACAAAAGGCTTATCTAGAGAGGCAGTTGAAAGATCATCAAAGGGAATGGGGTTAAGGCCTAGGACAAGTCATCATGGTGGTAACTCTACCTAGCAGACTGGAGATCCAAAGAGATCAAACAAAGTTATGAATGACGGTTCAACATTGTCAAATAACTACAAATAACTCAACACATTCTCGTGATGAAGACAATGTTCAAAATCAAGATAAAGCATTAAGGCTTTTTTGATGAGTCAATAAAGCTTAAAGATTGTTAATGATTTGCTAAGTCTGGCATGATATGCCAAGATAGTGTGTCTTTAGGATTACACATTTAGGAATCACCTATGTGAGTGTGAAGTGTAAGCCGCTTCAGGGGGAATGAAAGTAAAGGCTCATTCTCTAAGCACTCATGAAACCAGGCGGTGTTCATGGATGAAACGAACACAACCGTGAGAACCATAGATGGTTAAGGATTGATTGTGTGACTTATGTTGTCTAGGTATACAACAAAGCTCGACGGTTCAAAGATATCAAATCTACCGATTGACCGAGTATATCCGATATAAGTTCACTACGGAAAGTTCAAAGGGAAACCTACTTATCCAGATGCAATTAATTCTTGCATGTAAAACACACACACGTCCGTGCATTCCTTTATTTTATAGCCATTCCCCATTCATGTGGGGGATTGTTGGTGTTTAAGCTTAATGTAGCTTAATTTTAAGCTTGGTGTAGCTTAAAGAGAGTGAATGGAAAATGGTGGAAAAGGAAATGGAGGGAAGTGAAATTTTGAATTAGTGCACTTTGTCCCTCATTGAAAGAAGGAAAGAAAATCTATGTGTATATATAGAGAAGCTCTTCTTCTAGCTCTTAAAGAGTTGAAAAGAAGGCAAGCCTCGCGCCGTCGTCGTCGTCGCTCGCTCGGCTTCGGCTTCCGCTTCGGATTTGGTCAATGATTGATTAATCTTTTTGGACTTTTCAATATTAGTGTATGGACTTTTCATACTATCTGTTTATATAACTTAAATCCTTTCTGGATAAGGTCATTAAACTCATGGTTCGTCCTCAGTGGCCGAGCGACATATTGACACCCCCTTCGCACGACCATACACTACTTAGATAGGTAAAATTAAAGTTATTTTCTATGTATATATACTATGCATATCTATTTAAATCCTCTTGACTTAATCATGTATTTATTTCCTTAAATTTTGACACTCTTTAACGAAAACCCTAGCTTCGCGCTACTGATGCTTCTAGTTGCTATGTCTTTTTCTTTCATAAAGAAAGACAACTTGATGCAAATAATACAAAAAGGAGGAGAGGCATATAAGTACAAAGCGGACCTTTTAATGTAAAGTGAACAACGTATTGAACAGGTTACAGTACTAGTCTAACCTATAAATTCATCGCACTTTATGCTTACTCTCTACAACAGCTCCTCATATTTTTGTTTTAATTTCCTCAATTACTTCTTCATTTTCTCCTTTCTCTCCTTACTTAAGATATTACTACATATATAATGGCCAAGTTTGCAACAGTCTTAAGATTACTAGCAAAAGAAGTTGCTCCACCAAAATTTGTAAAAGTGGTAAAGCGTCCAATTCTTAAGGTGTTGGCTACCATTAATGAAGAAGAGGCTTATGCTTGAGGCCTAGTTTTTGCCTATGTTGCTCGGACACTCCGAAAATATGACCGGATAGTGTCAGATTCTCTAAAAGTAGTGCATTTTTTAAGGATCCGATATGGGTACGGCCACACTTTGGAGAGTCCGCGCAACATAGGTTTTTGCCATTAATCGTCGAAAGAGAAAAGAATATAACATCTTACACCTTTTGATATGCTAATCGAGTTCCAAATCAAACACCTTCCGACTACATATGTTACTCGGACTCTTCAAAAATGTTATTGGGTGCGTATCGGATCCTGCAAATTTAATGCATTTTTTGGAGGATCTGACACATATACGGCAACACCTTTGGAGAGTACTCCGAGTGACATAGCATATATGTATATATTTTGTATGGGATGGGAAAGGTGACATCTACTTGTTAATTTTATAGTAGATGAGTGATTTACCTGTACTATGATATGAACTGATCATGTGTTATATATATACACAAGAATATTTAGGAGTAATTGTTATGCCGTCTGTAAACTCTTTCGATCAAAGAATACTTTCGGAACAAGCTTCTTCCAATTTGTTTTCCCCTTTGGTACTTTAAAGAATGTTAAATTGTATAATTATATATATCATCTAAAAGTTTAAATGGTTAGAGAAAGTACACTTTTAAGTTATTTTCTTAATTTTGTCTTCAGCACACTCCTCAGGTGCTTCTAGAAGTGGCAAATGGACGGGTCAGGTTGAAAACGGGTAATGCAAAAAACGGATAAAATATCCGAGCAGGCATATATATAATAGGGACAGAAAATCGGTTAACCGTTGGATAATATGGATATTCATATTATCCATAACTTTTAGAATGTGATCATTTTTTGGAGAATTCCTGGTCTCCCAAACTTGAGGAATCCCAAATTTGAGTCTCTGCAAATATAAAAGTTAAACCTATTAGTTATCAATTTTTTAAGTGGATAACATGGATCTCATCCATATTTGACCAATTTTTAAAAAGCTTATTATCAAACCTATTTTTTAATGGGTAATTATTTCTTTTATCCATTTTATCACCTCTGTGTGCGATTTTGGTCCCTAGTTTAATTTGGACAAGTCTTGAGGTCAAGATAACACTAAGAATATTTGGCCACCATCAAAGAAGATCAATTGCAACAAAAGTAATTAATTGCTCCTTCAAAATTTATGAATGTGGTGAAGCGCCTATTTCGAAGGGAGCAGTAAAGATGTTTGTCATACGATCAGGAGGTCACGGGTTCAAGCCGTGGAAACAGCCTCTTGCAGAAATGCAGGGTAAGACTGCGTACAATAGACCCTTATGGTCCGGCCCTTCCCCGGACCCCGCGCATAACGGGAGCTTAGTGCACCGAGCTGCCTTTTTATTTTTGGTGAAGCGCCTACTTCCTAAAGTGTTGGCCACCATCAATGAAGAAAAGGCATATGCTTGAAGACTGGTTTGGCCAAATCATTGAAAGAAAAGAGAACATAACATCTTACAGTTTTTGATATGCTAATTAATTGAGTCCCATTGCTCTTTCAACCCCTTTATTCGACAATATGGTATGGGGTATCACATATTGTGTTGTGGTCATGGCTAACTCCAATTTGCAAATGTGTGCTTCTTACCTGAGGTCACGGGTTCGAGCCGTAGGAACAACCTCTTGTCCCGTACCCTGCACATAGCGGGAGCTTAGTGTACCGAGCTGGCCTACATTTAAGTCGAATAAATACCTATCATGTCCTGTATAATGTGCAAAACAAATACAAAATACTTCATAGCGGTGTTCGATACGGATACGATCTAGAGAACGGATCCTTCGAGATGTAAATTCTAAGATTCGGGGATACGGATCCTAGTGCGGATTCGGGTGCGGGAATCCGGCTAAAAATAATTCAAAAAAATAAAAATATATCTAGATTACGAGGAATTTGTGGAATGCTTATGTATAGCTTGTAAAGTGTGGATTTCTTTTTTAGTCTCAAGTTGTAGAGAAGTAAAGAATTGATTTCTTGGATAAGATATGATGTTTTCTTTAAATTCGCCCTAGTTTTGGTTCCGATTTCGGGAATCAAATTGTATCTAGTCTCGAATTTTTCTGTCTGTCGCGGTCAAAGTACCCATTGTTTGACCAAATCTGGTACGGATCTCATACTCACACTCATACTAGTGTCGTGTTGACACAGGTACGACACCTAAACTCCCGTGTCGGAGAACCTTAGATTATAGTTACATGTCTAACTAGTCACTTTAAGGGCGAAAATAACAACAACATACTCAATATTACCCCACACCGTGGGGCTGAGGAAAAAACAGGGTGAAATTCAAAAAGAACAGTTTTACAAGTGGTAATTGAAAAATAGCCACAGTTTCAAAAGTAATCGAAATTTAACCACTTTCATGTATAAATCTGAACGAAAACACTGTTCAAAATCCGAAAAATATTCCAACATAATAAACTGGAGTTCGAATTTCATACATGTGTATTTCCAGCATAATATACTGGAGTTCCAGCATAATATACTAGTCCAGCATAATATGCTAGAAGTTCATACACATGTGCTCCAATCTTCAGTATATCATATTGGAACTCTCCGTGTGGTGGAGTTCCCGCATAATATGTTGTAAGTTCATACACAGGTGCACCAATCTCCAGTATATTATGCTGGAACTTTCCGTGTTGTAGCAAAATAGTTGCTATTTTTCAAAGACTTTGCAAATGCTGGCTATTGTTTAATTATCAGTCTAAAAATTGGCTAGCCCGTGCTATTTTTACGGAAAAACAAAGAAAACGAAATGTAGAAAAAAATCAAAGTTTGCCACAAAAAAAAAGGTACTGCATTGTCAAACGTGTATGTATTACTCCATGATTTATTATGCTATCAATATTTCCAAGCTCTGATAAGAGAATAAGAAAATATTACCATACACAAAAAACTAAATCAAGTTGTTTAAATATTACTTTCTCCGGTCCATAATAAGTGATTTTTTGACTTTTTTCTTGTGGTTCAAAATAAATGATTTTTTCAGATTTCAAGAATGAATTAATTATTTTTTTTTTACATTATCCTTGCAGTAAATAATATTGGAGTATGTGCTAGGAGTGTTTATGTGAAGAGATAGTAAAGGTTAATATGGTTAATTTCATTGTTAATTAATGTTAAAAGGTGAATTTCTTAATACGCGTGAAAACAACCAAAAAAATCATTTATTTTGGACCGAAGGGAGCAGTGTCCATTAGTTTTAGACGGCAAACAATAAAAACATAATTGATGATTTTCCCTATCAATAGGTTGAAAGATGGTCATCAACAATTGTTTCTCCTAAAAAATTGTCTATCAACTTTTTTACAACCTTCCAAATTTTGTGGAGTTAATTCAAAAAACATCAACTAACTCTCAACCTTGAACCATTCTCCTTCTACCTCCATATAACACCATCCATTTTCCTTCCCAACATGATTCCTATAAGCAGCCTTGGGTCTGACTTAGGGGATCTTAACACCAAAAAAAAAATGGCTAATCCTCCAAACTTAAAGGCCTTAGGTTGCTTTCTTCTTCTTCTTCTTCTCAATCTTGTATCATTTTCTTTTGCATTAACTGATAATGAAGCCGCCTTGATCGCTCGTCGTCAGCTCACGGCTGGGACGGGTGATCTTCCAAATCTAGTTGAATATGAAAAGAACATTAAGTTGACATTTGCAAATGGTAGGCTAAAGAAAGCTTACATTGCTCTTCAAGCTTGGAAAAAAGCTATTTACTCTGATCCTTCAAATTTCACTAGTAATTGGGATGGTCCTGATGTTTGTGCCTATAATGGTGTGTTTTGTGACAATGCATTAGATGATCCCAACATCTCTGTTGTTGCTGGTATAGATCTTAATCATGCAGACATCGCGGGGCACCTCCCTGTGGAGCTCGGGTTCTTAGCCGATGTTAGTCTTATTCATATTAATTCTAATCGATTCTGTGGAATCGTTCCTAAGAGTGTTTCAAATCTTAAACTTTTAGATGAGATTGATTTCAGTAACAACCGTTTCGTGGGGCCATTTCCTAAAGTTGTGTTGGAGTTGCCAAATCTTAAATATCTTGATCTTAGGTACAATGATTTTGAAGGATCAGTGCCTTCTGGACTATTTGATAAGAATCTTGATGCTATTTTTCTAAACAATAATCGTTTCCATTCAACCATTCCTTCTAATATAGGCAATTCTAATGCATCAGTGGTGGTTTTGGCTAACAATAAATTCCATGGTTGTATCCCTCATAGTATTGGCAAAATGGAAAACACATTAGATGAGCTTGTTTTCACCAACAACAATCTCTCTGGTTGTGTTACAGACGAAATCGCTAAGCTCAAGAGCTTAACGATTTTCGATATCAGCAGAAATAGGTTTGTTGGATCATTGCCTCAAGGTTTGAAATCCATGCAGAAAGTTCAAGTACTTGATATTGCATCAAATATGTTTATAGGTGAAGTACCAGAGGCAATTTGTACATTACCAAATTTGGCCAATTTCACATTTTCCTACAATTATTTTGATTCCTTGGACAAAGCTTGTGTACCACCAGTAGTTAAGAAAAATCTTGTGGTAGAAGATAAGGAAAATTGTTTAGCAGGAAGAACAGATCAGAGAAAAGAGAAAGATTGTCAATCTGTTTTGAGCAAACCTGTGGATTGCAGTAAAGATAAATGTAGAGCTAATAAAGATGGACCAGCACCAAAAGAACCAAATCCAACTATGCCACCAAAAAGAACTCCTTCAACACCAAAACCACCCAAGATTTCACCTTTACCACCACCAGTACATTCTCCACCACCACCTGTGCCAAGTTCGAAACCAAAACCGCCTCCGGTTCACTCTCCACCACCGCCCGTGGCATCACCTCCACCACCAGTACCAAGTCCAAAACCAAAGTCACCTCCGGTTCACTCTCCACCACCGCCCGTGGCATCACCTCCCCCACCAGTGCCAAGTCCAAAGTCACCTCCAGTCCACTCTCCACCACCGCCCGTGGCATCACCTCCCCCACCAGTGCCAAGTCCAAAGTCACCTCCAGTCCACTCTCCACCACCGCCCGTGGCATCACCTCCCCCACCAGTGCCAAGTCCAAAGTCACCTCCAGTCCACTCTCCACCACCACCCGTGGCATCACCTCCCCCACCAGTGCCAAGTCCAAAGTCACCTCCAGTCCACTCTCCACCACTGCTCGTGGCATCCCCTCCACCACCAGTACCAAGTCCAAAACCAAAGCCACCACCAGTTAATTCCCCACCGCCACTAGTGGCATCACCTCCACCAACAGTACCAAGTCCGAAACCAAAGCCACCACCAGTTAATTCCCCACCGCCACCAGTGGCATCACCTCCACCACCAGTGCCAAGTCCAAAACCAAACCCACCTCCGGTTCACTCTCCTCCTCCACCAGTGGCATCACCTCCACCACCAGTGCCAAGTCCAAAACCACAGCCACCTCCAGTCCACTTTCCTCCGCCACCAGTGGCATCACCTCCACCACCAGTGCCAAGTCCAAAACCACAGCCGCCTCCAGTCCACTCTCCTCCGCCACCAGTGGCATCACCTCCACCACCAGTTCACTCCCCACCACCACCAGTCCATTCTCCTCCACCACCACTGGCATCACCTCCTCCTCCAGTTCACTCCCCACCACCACCTGTCCACTCCCCTCCACCGCCAGTAGCATCACCTCCACCTCCAGTTCACTCCCCACCACCACCAGTTCATTCACCACCACCACCAGTTCACTCTCCACCGCCACCAGTTCACTCACCACCACCTCCAGTCTTTTCTCCTCCTCCCCCAGTCCACTCACCACCTCCACCTAAACCTGTTCAATCACCACCTCCTGCTCCATTGGCATCCCCCCCTCCACCTGTTTTCGATGATGTTATCCTTCCTCCAAACCTGGGATCAATTTACGCATCACCACCCCCACCAATTTTCCCTGGTTACTAAAAGAGAAGCATTACTAACATCTCTCTTATTCATCTTGACAAAAATTGTTAGTTCAAAGAAATATGTATACATCAACGTTTAAATATACACAATCAAAGAAATTTTATTTATCTTAGTTCATCTTCTTTTTATTTATTAATCCTTATCTTTGCACTTCGCTATATATGGATTTGATCTTCGGATGTGCTAACTGAACAAAATATGTATAATTTGCTTTTATATACTAGTTTTCAACATGCTTCTATGCTTTCTTGTTCTACTCTATTAGCTAACGTGAAGTTAGTGTGGCAAATGAGCGGGGCGGATCGGATATGGGCAGGTTAAAAATGGATAATGCAAAATTCAATAAAATATTCGATCTAACCCATATTTAATATCGATAGAAAATGGGTTAACCGGCTTATAATATGAATATTTATATGGGATATTTACCCAAATAGCCGTCCATATTTATTGTTTATTTTTTCTAGCTAACGTGTTTCTAAGAAGAAATAAGCTTAACTTCATTTGTTGTCAAGAACTTTAGCGTATGTTAGGGTGGCAAACGAATGGGTCGGATCGAATATGGGCGGATAAAAATGGATAATGCAAAATGGATAAAATATCCGATCTAACCCATAAAAAATGGATTAACCGACATGACTTTTCTAACATGATCATTTTTTGAAGAATTCCTAGTCCCTCAAACTATTGAGAAACTCCCTCTTTACAAATATATATAAAAGTTAAATCAATTGATTAGCCAATTTTAAAAAATTCATTATCCGATCCAGTTTGAATAAATAATATGAATGCATAACTACTTTTTAATCCATTTTATCACCCACCAACGGAAGTAATTAATGACCTTTTTATCGTTTATTTAGAGAGTAAATTATAAAATAGCGCACAAGTTTCTACTATTTATCACAACATAAACCAACTTATAATGTTAGTCTTTAACTTAAACCACTAGTTTCTCTTTTAAGTTTTCAGCTTTTAGTCTTTGACTTATTTTTCTATACTATTTGTTTGTCCTTGTTATCGTTGTTACACTACTAGTTTATGAGCACGTGCGTTGCAGGTATATTCCATATTAAATAGTTAGATAGAGATATAATATTATTAAACTATTAAAATCATGTATATCACAAATTTTGAAAAAGCATACAAGTTCAAATTGATGAATAGCAAGTTTCTTTGTTGTCATTCTAATTAATGATGAGTCTATTAAATCTTTCAAGAATTAATGGTTAACATCAGTTCAACTTTTAAAGTATGTTTGTCTATATGGAGCAACTAAGTCCTACAAGTGTCCCAAATTACCTTGAACACTTTCTTTAATGTTTTCCCAAACTATTTTCACTTTTCAAAGCCGTAAACTTAATTTCTTATACTATAAACCTATATTAGTATAATTAAATTCCTAAATGCAAATAGCAAATTTTTGTGAATCTTTTATGTAGTAATATAACCTTACCTATCATAGGTTGTCTAGAAAATTTGGCGTGAAACTCAAGTAGTTCTTCTATCTTAAACTGATTTTTTTCTCTTTTTTCTTTTCTCTCGGGAGGTAAAAGATAGTTAGAGGATGATAGTAACTAAAGAGGAAACCATCTAGGAACTCCAGCTATTTTTATGTACAATTAAACTAGCATTTTATACACCAATCACACTACAACATTATGCATATATATAGCTATAAAATATATTATAGCTAAATATAAAAATTTCTGTAGCTAAACACTTTAGCCACAAATTTTTTTCCGTAGCAAAAAGTGGCGTAACTAAAAGTTAGCTACAGACTTTACATGATCCATGGTTAAGAGATGATAATACACTTTTGCCACGGGAAAGAAGATTATAGCAATAATTTTAATCTATTGCCACGATAAATAAAATGTATAGCTATCTTTATTATGTAGCTACAAAGTGTTGTATTGTAGCAAAATATTTAATTTGCTTGCCACGTAACTTTAAATCTTATGGCTATTTCTACAGCTTAAGTTCCTGTAACGATCCGTCCGGTCGTTTTGAGAATTTAAGCTTCGTTCGGTGGCGTAAGGTCTTGAACAGCTTCACGTTGTGTATATCGACCTCTGTGCGTGGTTAGATTCAGTTACCGGATAATCTGGAGTCGAATTGGGAGAGAATTTTCAAATTTTTAAGCTTAAGTGATGAAAGTTGACCGGAGGTTTGACTTTTGTGTAAACGGCCTCGGAATGAGTTTTGGCTAATGTCAACAGCTTTGTATGATGATTTTGGACTAAGGCTCGCGTCCGGAATGGGTTTTGGACGATCGTAGGGTAATTTGAGGTAATTTGGCGAAAGTTAGAATTTCGGCGATTTCGGCGGATAGGTAAAATTTGATATCGGGATCGGAATAGAATTTCGGGAATGGCTGTAGGTCCGTTGTGTTATTTGTGACTTGTCTGCAAAATTTCACGTCATTCCGGGTTGAATTGATAGGTTTCGACGCGTGTTTTGATATTTGAAGTTTTAAAATTCATAAGTTTGATTTATGGTTTAATCTGTCGCTTTGGTGTTGTTTTATGTGATTTGAAACCTCGAGCGGGTCCGTGTTAGGTTATATGATTTGTTCGTGTGATTAGACGGGGTCCCGAGGGCCTCAGGTGTGTTTCGGATAGGTTTCGGGTCCATTTTCTCTCATTTTACTCTGTTGATTCTGATATCTGGTGTTCTCTTCTATGTGATCGCATAGACTCATCCGCGATCGCATAGTGTAAAATGGACCAGCCTAGTTTTCCTTAATCGAGATCGCATAGGCTATTTCGTGATCGCTCATCTTTGTAGGCTTCACTCTTCGCGTTCGCACCCTCCTCTTCGCGTTCGCACAATAGAAAATAGGGTTGGGGCAGTAGACTTTACTTGTTCTTCGCGATTGCATAGAAGCCCCTGGGTTCGCGTAGTGTCCTTGTTCTCCTTCTCCGCGTTCGCAAACTCCTTGTCGCGTTCGCGATGAACAACCTAGGCAGCTTTCCTCTTTCTTCTTCGCGATCGCAAACGATGTTCCGCGATCGCGATTCATTAAACGTCTGGGCAGAATATAAGTTTCAAAAACGAGGGTTAAGCCATTTTTATCATAATTTGACTTTTAGAACTCGGTTCTTGGCGATTCTTTGAGGGATTTTCACACAAATCGAATGGGTAAGTGTTCTTCCACTAGAATAAAACATATTCCATGAATTAGTCCTCAGTTTTATCATTTAATTTGTGTTTTTAGTTGAGGAAGAATGTGGATTTTGAAAGAAAAATTCTAAAATGAAACATCATGATTTGGAGGACCAAATTGTATCGGAATTTGATAAATCATGTGTGGTTGAACTCGTATCGGAATGGGTAATCGGATTTTATAAAATTTGTCGGGTTCCGAGGTGCGGGCCCGGGGGTCGATTTTTATAATTATGTAAAGATTGAAACTTTATTATTCGGAATAGTTCCTTATACATTTTATGTGTATTTTGAAGTTGTTTTAGTTGATTTTGAGCCGTCCGGAGGTCTTTCCGCCAGAGAAGTATATTTTTGAGTACCGGGTTGTCATCTTTGAGGTAAGTATCTTGCCTAACCTTGTGTGGGGGAACTACCCCTTAGGATTGAGTCTTCTTTGTTGACTGTAGTCCGTGTATGTAAGGTGACAAGTGCGTACTTGGACTTATTTGCAAATAGGTTGGCCTTTTAGGATCTGTGGGTTCTTATATTACCTGTGTATGAATTGTAATTGTTACATTTGAATCCTTGGTTGTTAATTTCATTCTTTCCTGCTTAAACTAGAATTACTTGCTTTTGGATTCCTTCGTTGGCTATTTGATCTTAATTGACTTAACTGAATATTTTACCGCTCTTATCATCATGCTATATTTTCTTCCTAAAACTGCCTAATTGACTATATTAGTGTTATCTAGCTTTATAGTTGTTTTGCCGTAGTTGGAACATCCGTTCGTTGGTGTCAAGCATGCCCGTGAGTCTTACATTGTGAATTATATGATTTTCCCTTAAGTGCTACTTAGGTCTAGTTGATAAACATTTATGTTGTTGATATTTCCTTGATGTTGCCTGTTACTGGGCCTTTGTTCAAGCTGAGTTTCATTCCATTAAGTTAACTGTTTAGACAAGATTGGTTATAGTTGTTTCCCTTGCCGGGATGATGTTGTTTTCATTGTTGACTTCCTTGCCGGGATGGTATGGTTTCTATTACTGTTTATGATGTTAATGATATTGTTTGCATTGTTGACTCCCTTGCCGGGATGTTGTGATTTATGGTTCATATTATTGATTTTCCTTGCCAAACTGTTGTTCTTGATATTGTTTGGGTGAGGAAGAGTGTAAAGCACGAAGGGTGATGCCGTGATTTATTTATTGTGAGGACGAGAGTAAAAGCACGAAGGGTGATGACGTGCACTTGTTTTGGTGAGGATGAGAGTAAAAACACGAAGGGTGATGTCGTGCACTTGTTTTGGTGAGGATGAGAGTAAAAGCACGAAAGGTAATGTCGTGCACTTGTTTTGGTGAGGATGAGAGTAAAAGCACGAAGGGTGATGTCGTGCACTTGTTTTTGGTTAGGATGAGAGTAAGAGCACGAAGGGTGATGCCGTGCACTTGCCTTTGCATTATTATTTCTGTTGTTCCTGTTTGATATTTACTGCACTTGTTTAAGTGTTATTATTCCGGTGTTTCAATTTGGATATTCATAATGTTCCTTTACTGCAATATTGACAAGACACGATATTCCTCCTGTACTGCATGGAAATTTCTGAGTTACGGACTGAGTTCCGGTAGATTTATCTTGAGGAGATTATGAACAAAAGATTCTATTGAAAACTATTATTGAAAAAGTAATGGTTTCGAGGGAGATTATGCATGAAGGACTTTTATTTCGAAGTTATATTTGAAAAGCATTCGTCTTGCATAAAATGTTATTTGGAAGTCATTTACTGGGAAGGCATATTTGGAAATTTCGTATTTTTGAAAGACTCTTTGTTAAATATACATGTATATACATTTAGAGAAAGTATGTTTTCAAAGGAGATCTTTTTATACTGAAATGATTATATCTTCAAATTTTTCAATATGAACTGTTGTTTAAAAGTTTTCACCAGCTTATTGATTTTAGTGGCTAAGGCCCGATGTGAACAAACTGACGCAGAGTCGAGTTATTAGTGCTTTCTATTGTGTTGTGGTTATCTTCCCGTTTGGTTTGTCTTGTTGTCCATCTCTCTGTGTATTTTTATGCTGTTCCGTTGGTTAATTTCTGTAATTTCCTTCCGCATTATATTGTTATGGTTGTAAATTATACCGTGAAGTCTTAGATAGATGTAGTGATCGGTTATTTCTATATTCATGTCAGTTTATTTTGTTAGACCAGTGGTTTCTTGACTAGTCCTCGTCACTACTTCATCGAGGTTAGTCTTGATACTTACTGGGCACCGGTGTGATGTGCTCATACTACACTTTCTGCACATTTTTGTGTGCAGATCCAGGTATATATTGTTAGTAGCTGCGTGGACCAGTGCCGAGGAGACTCAAGGTAACCTGTTGCTGCGTTCGCAGGCTTCAGGGTCACCTTCTTACAAGTAGTATTCATGCACTGTTGTATTTGTTTCCAAACAATTGTATTTAGAAGTTGTAGAAGATTTCGTAGAGCTTATGACTTGTATTACCGATTTTGAAAAAATTTGTAAATTCTGTCAAGATTCTATATCGAGACTGTTAGTTTTTCTTTTATTATTGTTGTTATTCAGTAACTGTTAGGCTTACCTAGCCCCTAAGACTAGGTGCCATCACGATACCCAACGGAGGGAAATTTGGGTCGTGACAGTTCCGTGGCAATAGTACTCGTGTTCAGCTACGGATAAAAAATTCATAGCAATGAATTGAAGTATTTGCCACAAATATTTTTCTATTGTAGGTACCAATCTTACTTTTAGCCATGAAATATATCTTATTATGGCAAAGCATTTTCCTTATTTGCTACCAAAAGTAAAAATATTGTCACGACCCAATTTTCCCTCCGAACGGGTTCGTGACGGCACCTAGTCTAGACGACTAGGTAAGCCTAAGCGTTCAAGTGAATTAAGAGTACACGAGGCAAAACAAAAGAAAATAATATAAAACAATACTAATACTCAATGTCGCTTGGCATTTACAGCTTACTTCGCCCCAGACCCGGAATATCTACAATATCACAAGCTAAACTCTATGGCTCAATGTTCAAAACTGGAAATGAAAGTGTAGTCACATATGCGAACTATAACTATGCTATGATAGGAGGGGGACTCGGAAGCTCTGCGGACGCTGCAGAAATACCTCAAAGTCTCCCAAAGTTCTGCTACTCTACTGACTCCGGAACAGTGCGCCGGTACCTGGATCTGCACATGGGAAAAACATGCGCAGAAGGGCGTGAGTACTCCATATTCGGTACCCAGTAAGTGCCAAGCCTAACCCCAGTCAGGTAGTGACGAGGTCAGGTTGCGGCTCTACTGAGTTTTGCAAAAATAAACAGGTATAATCAACAGTTAAGTAAAGCAGTAATAATTAACGGGAAGTAAAGTGAACCGGAAAGAACGAATGTATTAAATCTCAGTTCCGCACAGCATATAAATCAGTAGATAGTCTTGCAACGCAATGCAGGGGAAAGTCTCAGGTCTCATCCCGCAGTCCCAATGTAAATATGCGATGCAATGCAAGGGAAAGTCTCAGGTCTCGGCCCGCAGTCCCAATGTAAATATGTGATGCAATGTAGGGGAAAGTCTCAGGTCTCAGCCCGCAGTCCCAATGTAAATATGTGATGCAATACAAGGAAAGTCTCAGGTCATAGCCCGCAGTCCCAATGTAAATATGAAATGCGAGGCGTATTTCAGACATAGCGTAATTCAAAAGTTTAGGAAAAACAGTTGGCAAATATAGAGTAAAGTACTTAAACCAGTTTCAAGTAATAGTAACGAGTGGAAAACCAGGTAAAATTGTTTGAGTTGATAAAATCTTAAGTCACTACTCAGTTAAACCAATAACGGGAATAATAGGAATTGAAGATGAAGTATGTCATAGAAGAAAACAATGGGATTAGTGAAAATATCTCGTGCACGTACTCGTCACCTCACGTACATGGGGTTTTTATATCGAAAATTCAGTTATAAATGCCTAAGGAAAATACTCCAACACAGAATTAGACAAGCCACTTACCTCGACGGTGCTAATCAACCAATAATCACGCTCTTGCCACGAGTATCCAACTCCGTGTGGCCCAAATCTATTCAATTCGATGGCATAAGGTAAATATCATTTCAAGAAATCACAATAACTA
Source organism: Nicotiana undulata (assembly GCA_005239495.1). NCBI lineage: Eukaryota > Viridiplantae > Streptophyta > Magnoliopsida > Solanales > Solanaceae > Nicotiana > Nicotiana undulata. Next base: position 47,086 of record ML277767.1, read on the forward strand.
ATTAATTCGAAGCTAATACGCGAAATTAGGAATTTTGACCAAAACGCACATCGGCCCCACGTCTCGGAATCGGATAAAGTTATATTTTTTTCGGACACCCATTCACTCACGAACTCACTTGAACAAGAATCATCGAAATCCGATGTCAAAAATCCCTAAATTCTCAGATTTTTTTGGTTGGGGGAGTTTCATCAAGTTTCCATAGTTTTTCACCCATTTTTGTTAATTAGATTAAGGAAAACGATGTGGGTTAATGGTCTAACAATGAATTAGGATTAGAAAATGTTACCTATGATCCTTCTCTTCAAAACCCACTGAAAATCGCCAATCTCGAGCTCTCAAACGATTTTAGGCTTATGAATTTCAAACCCTCGAATTTTGGAATAAACAACACAGGGATCTCGCACTTGCGGTCCCTTTAACCGCACCTGCGGAAAATTCCATCGCAGGCGCGGGAATCACTTAAGATCACCTGGGGACGCACCTGCGGTCGTTCGGTCGCACCTGCGGTCCCGCGCCTGCGGAACCCAGGTTGCACCTGCGACCAGGCCGGCCGCACCTGCGTTTCCGCACCTGCGGAAAAACCATCGCAGGTGCGAGACACCAGAAACGGGTCTGGTTCAGCAGCACATAAGGCTCCAATTTCACCCGTTGGGCATCCGAAACAACCCCGAGGCCCCCGGGACCTCAACCCAACCTACCATCTGACCTAATTACCTTATTCAAATTGGTCGGGCCTTAAAAACACATCTCATAATATCAAAATCATCAATTACGCCTAGATTCAAGCCTAAGAACTTAGGAATTTTCAAGAACTCACATTCGACGCCGAAACACGTCAAAACTCGTCTGAATGACCTCAAATTTTGCACACAGGTCATAAATGACATTCCGGACCTGTTTTTGCTTTCGTAATTCCATTCCGAGTCTGATATCAAAATCTCACCTATCGGCCGAAATCGCCGAAATTCTAACTTTCGCCAATTCAAGCCTAAATCTACACCCGACCTCGAAAATACATTCTGAACATGCTCCTAACCCCGAAATCACTCAACGGAACTAACGGAGTCGACGGAATTCCGTTCCGTACCTGTCCTCACACAGCTCTAGCTACGACCCAATTTCTAAAGCTGACATTAAAGGACTATGTGTCCTAAATTACTCCAAATTCCAGCACTCAACGTTCCGACAAGTTTCATTAACATAATAAGGCATGGGAGAAGCAGTTATTAGGGGATCGGGGCACTAACTCTCAAAACGACCGACCAGGTCGTTACAAATATGTAGCCATGTTCTTGATACCTAGCAATTACAGATATATATGTTAGCTACAAATTGAAATACATAGCTAAATTCAATACTTTTTGCCACAAAATACAAAATTATTGCAAAAGATTTTCTTCATTTGCTATGAAAATAAAAATGTATAGCTACGATTCAAAAATTCATAGCTACTATTTGAGAATTTATCCTCAAATACTTTTAGCCACAATAATTCATATAATGTAGGTAAGAATCTATTGTTGGCAAGAAATATACCTCCAATTGTAATTATTTTATAAACGCAATATTAAAAAAAAATTAGTAAATGTTCAACAATATCATTCAAAATAGTGCAATATTGTTTTACTCAAACATATCAATACGCCATAACAAAAGAAATAATAAGTATTCATGTCCTCTTCAATTTTGATGCTTCCATCACTACTCCACAACCTGCAACAATAATGAAAAGAAATATATAAGAAAATAGTACAACAAATTTTGCCGAAAAAATAAATTTGACTTGTTAATAAGAACAATTTTTTGTAAGGATAATATGAAAAGATATTATTAGTAAGTCGTATAATAAGTTACTACGATCTGATCTGCATCATTTTGCTGTCGATTTTGAGCTGCAAGCATTAGTTGAAAAAAAAATTCCCATCGTTTTTCCATCTCTACTAGTTTATTATCAGTTTTTTTCTTGATTTTTTTAACTTTTTCATCAGCTTCCCTTTTAACTTCTTCCACACGCTCATTTGCTTCTTTTCTGGTCAATTCTACTTGTTTTATAAGTTGTATCTTTGTTGGTCTACCTCCAAAATATTCACTGATATTCTTTCAGGGACCATATGCTCGAAGATATCCATTTTTTTTACCCCAAGTACTTTCTCAAAGATTTCATCATCATTTAAAACAAATTCTCCTTCTTTTTGCTGCTCTTTTAATTGGTCAAATTGAACCTACAATCAATAATACAAATTTAATTAATTAAACATAAGAGCAAATATATATTCTAAAATAAGATAAAGCTAAAATAGAGCACATTGACATCATATGGCCCTAAAGCTCCTGGAAATGATATCGACGTGTACTTAGAACCTTTGGTGGATGAGTTGCAAGAATTGTGGTATAATGGATTCAATACATATGATGTTTCAAGAACGGAAAACTTCTGTATGCGGGCAACACTCTTAGGGACTATAAATGATTTTCCAGCTTATGCCTACTTTTCTGGATGGAGCACAAAGAGAGATTTGGCTTGCCCTTCATGCAACAAAGAGACTCCGTCTACTCGATCAAAGTATGGTCGTAAGTTCTCTTACATAGGTGCTCGTAGGTTTTTATCGCCTAATCATAAGTGGCGGAGAAATAAACGTGATTTTACTGGGGAAGTAGAAAGAAGACATGCTCCAAAAATTCTCTCTAGAGATGATATTTTAAACCAGTTGGATAGCTTGGAAGACATTAAATTTGGTCAGACCCAAAAGAGAAAATGACACGAAAAAAGTAAAGGCATTCATAATTGGAGGAAGAAAAGCATCTTTTTCAAACTTACTTATTGGAAATATAATCTAATACGCCACAATTTAGACGTCATGTATTTGAAAAAAATGTGTGTGACAATATTATTGAGACGTTATTAGATATGGAAGGAAAAACAAAAGATAATTTGAATGCTCGTCGTGATTTAATGGAAATGGGTATAAGAAAAAAATTGCATCCAACTCAAAGAGATGGAAAATGGTATTATCCAGCAGCATGCTATAGTTTATCACCAGATGAGAAGTCTAAAGCACGTTGATTCTTGAAAACTATTAAAGTTCCAGATGGATATTCTTCCAATTTATCACGGTGTGTAAAGTTAGAGGATCGTAAAATTTATGGACCGAAGAGTCATGACTCTCATATTCTTTTGGAACAACTACTTCCTTTTGCAATCCGCGAAATCCTGCTGAACCATGTCTATGATATTACTGAGCTAAATATTTTCTTTAGAGAGTTATGTTCAAAAACTGTACGAGATGATGTGTTGGGTCAACTTGCAACTCAAATTCCAATTACGTTGAGCAAAATAGAAAAAATATTTTTGCCAACATTTTTTGATATTATGATGCACTTGGCCATTCATCTTCCAAGAGAGGCTAAGCTTGCTGGACCTGTACAATACAGATGGATGTACCCAATAGAGCGGTATGTTTGTATTTTATAATTTCGGTTTAATTTTATGTGGCTTGTTAATTTTTCATGCTAAGCGTTTAACTTAATGTTAAATTATGTAAATTTTCTAGCGCAAACTAAAATGTTATGTTCGCAATAGAAGTCGACCTGAAGGATCTATTGCAGAAGGGTATATTGTTGAAGAAAGTCTAATATGTTGTTCAAGATATTTACATGGAAGTGAAAAAGGGTGTAATCGAGTGAAAAATAATAATGAAGATGATCATCTTGAGTCCGATTGTGAATTGTCAATATTTGAACTAAAAGGCTACCATTTGTTAAGAGATACATCTAGAAATCTTGAAGAGCTTGAGCGAAAACAAGCTCACTTTTATGTTTTGAGAAATTGTGAAGAAGTTAAACCATTTTTACGGTATATTTCTTTATGCTATTGTACATCGCAATTTAATTTTGTTAGCTTTTTTTCGATTATTATTTTTATCTTTAAACAGGGAGTACGAGCAGGGTAATAGTAACACGAACTTTGATGATTAGTTTTCATCGAGTAAGTTTTCACTATATTTTTTATTTAATTTGCCATACTTATTTAACATCATTTGATTATTTGATTATTTATTTTTGTACAGATCATGCAAATGCGCAAGGAAGGAAATTCACATGTTGCGGGTTGTATTCTTTGGCTAGAGGTCCTTTTGATGGAATTCAAAGATTCAAGGGGTATGAAATAAATGGTTTTCGGTTTCATACTAAACGACTCGAAGGTAATATGGTAAAGCAAAATAGTGGTATTTTAGTAAAAGGAGTAATGAACGGTCAAAATACAAATTACTTTGGTGTTCTAACCTAAATAGTAGAACTTCAATACTTCGAAGGTAAACGAATTATTTTATTTAAATGTGATTGGTAGGATGTTGATCACATTGGAAAAGGTGTGAAAATAGATAAACATGACTTTGTTAGTGTCAATACCAACCGAAAGTTAGCAACAAATGAACCATTTGTGCTTGCATCTCAAGCGGAACAAGTTTTTTACGTCAAGGATAATCTTCATCCCAATTGGTCAATTGTCTTGAATGGTCATTCTACTTATTTTACTAATAGTACTGTCGATGAAGAAACTTTTCAACAAGATGCTCAATATTTCTCATGTACATTTGAGGAAGATGAAGACTTTATGTATTGGAGAAGAAATGATCTTGATGTTATCAGCAATGATTTTACCTTAGCTGATGATATTATTGAAGACATCGAATCAGAACCCGAAACTGATGATGAAGATTTGTTACTCTAAATATTTAGGAGTCTTATATGCATATTTGTTTATACTCCGTTAACGTTAAAAGTTTTTACTTATTTGCTTGAGAGATGATGTTTAATTCTTTATTATTTTACTAAATTTATGTATTACTTCATTGGGTTATATTATCAACTTCAAATGTTAGAATTCTTGCATTTACCATGAAATTACAATCAGGTAAAGTAAACTGAAGCTTGAGAATTTAAGCATGATATAAATGTAAGTTACTAAAAACTTACATAGTAATGCCTAAAACTTGGTTGCTCTCTGAAGAGGGTTAATCGTTGGTAGTGATCCAGAGTCTGTGGGGAAACCAGCTTTGCTCTCAGTTTCATCATCTTTGTTATCTTGAAGATCTGTATTAAACTGTATCATATAAATTGTCTAAAAAGCTTGTCTAGTTTACACCATTGTTTCATCTGAAGGACTCTGTGCTATGGAGCCAACTCTCTTGTTACCAAATTGAGTAACTTTTGTCTCAGTCAATGATGTTGTCTTCTGCATCTAAGCTACAGGTTTAATTGATAGCATTAAAAACTTTCACCTGATGACACCAGTGTCTCTTCTTTTCTCTGCTATAAAATTTTCAGCTACTATTCCACTGCGACAATTTCAGAAAAAACAAGTGCATCATAATATGCAGGACAGGAGACTTATTTTACACTGTTCTCTACAAAAGCTAAGCTTTGCAGTTTCCAAGTTAGACTTATTGTTCATAGTATAGTTTGAAGGTAAACTATGTTTTATTGTGTCATATTTTTATCTATGTCAATATGAGACGCAAAACCGAAATTATTCAACCTGGACCAAACACCGTATCGTATAAATGTATACAATATATCGTTGTTTTTGGATGTCATGCACCAACAATATGAAGAATAAATGTAACGACCCGGTTGGTCGTTTCGAGAGTTATAGCCATGTTTCCCCTATTTCTGCTTATTTATGTGTTGTTCAGCTGTGTTGAGTTGTATTGAGTTGGTAGGTTTGGGTTCGTAGTAGTTTTGGAGTGAAATGAACAGTTACTCCCTTAATTAGAAAGCTGAGTTAGGAAAGTCGACCGGAAATTTGCTTATGAGTAGACGAATTTGGAATTTGATTGTTATGATTCGGTTAGCTTCGTTGGGTGGTTTTAGACTTAGGAGTGTGTCCAGAATACAATTTGGAGGCCCGTTGCTCAATTTATAGCCATTTAACGAAAACTAGAAATCTAAAGGCTAAATGTTCCAAAGTTTGACCACGGATTTGAATTTATTGATATCGGACTCGGGTTGAGATTCCGAAAAATTTAATAGCTCTGTTATGTCAATTATGACTTGTGTGCCAAATTTGACGTCATTCCGGATTCATTTGATATGTTTTGCCACAAGTTTTTGAAAATTGAAAAGTTCATAAGTCCGAATCGAGGTGTGAATTGTAGTTTCGACATTGCTTGGAATGATTTGAAACCTCGAGTAAGTCCATATGATATTTTAGGACTTGTTGATATAATTGGTTGAGGTCTCGAGGGCCTCGGGACGACTTCGGATGGTTAACGGAATTTAACTTGGACATTTCAAGAATGTTTCGACGCCGTTTCTTCAAGAATAAGTGGTAACACACTAAGAAAATGAGCTCCAAATTAAGTTTCTATTGAAGAATTAGGTCCGTATCGAAATTTCAGAGCCATAGCAAAAAGAATCATCGAATTTGAACATCGTATGAGAGAGTTATGCACATTTTCGTGACGGGGAAAACAATTTCCATCGCCAGCGCCTAGGATAGCGCGGGCCACTGTTCAGGGCGCCGGGATTTTGTTTTGCTACTGGAATCAGCGCCACAGGCAGCGCCCGAAGCCACATGTGGCGCCCGAAGCGTAAAACTCTATAAAACGGGGGGTTTTGGCCATTTTTAACAATAATAGAGTTGGGAGAGCTCGGTTTGGGCGATTTTTAGAGGGGTTTTCACGAATTTGAACGAAGTAAGTGTTCTTTATCCTAAATCCTTTATAGATCATGATTCCATACTCATTTATATCTAGAAAAATCGGATTTTTATCAAATTTTCCAAAAATATAAATTTAAGATTTGAAAGTCAATCCGATGTCGGAATTCAATAATTTTTGTATGGTTGAACTCGTATCGGAACGGGTGTTAGAATTTTATGAGTTTCGTCGGATTTCAAGACGTGGGCCCGAGGGGCTGGGTTTTGGCCAATTTCGGATTGTTGGCCTAATTATGTTGTTTTTATTGCGGAATTCGATTCCTTAGTCATAGTAGTATTCTGGTTTTGGTTAGATTTTGAACTTCTGGAGACCGAGTCCAGAGACGGGGGCATCCCGAAGTAGGATTTTACGCTGTTGAGGTAAGTAACAGTTTTAACTCTGACTTTGAGGGTATAAACCCGAAGTAAGTGATATCATGTGATTGTTTGGTGGTGATACCCATGCTAGGTGACGGGCGTGTGGGTGTGCACCGCGAAGGATTGAGAGTTGGTCCGTCCCGTGAGGCTGTGAGGCCTAATATTTATTATATGTGGTTTTGTGTTTACTTGTTGTTGAACTTGTTTGCCTTCATGTTAGAGATCATGTTTAGGATTTATTCATGCTCAATATATTATTTGAACTCAGTCGTAGAAGTTATTGTACACGTTTACCTCGGTCTCTATTACTTGCCAATATGTTGTGATACTTGTGTGGGTTGTGTCTCCTTATTTGTTGATGATGGTGAGGCTAGTGAGGTACGTGATTGAGTGAGACTGATGACCTAGTTGTGAGGATATTAATACCATAGCGCGTGAGCTGTCCGCGTAGCACATGAGCTATCTGTGCGGGTTCAGGTATTGATACCATAGCGCGTGAGTTGTCCGTGCTTAGATAATATTATGGTACGTGAGTTGTCCGTGCCTAGAGCTTGGGCTTTGGGAGCCCCTCCGGAGTTGAGTCTATTGAGTGTTGATTGTTGAGTGCGAGTGATGAGCGAAGAAGTGACACTATTGTGAGATAGTATTTATTTGTGTGGTTGCTGCATTTATCTGTTAAGTTTCTTTGTGGCATTTACAGAGTTATGAAATTTACATATTTATTCCTGTTATTTTTTTACAATTGTGAAAATAAATAATTGGATTGTTTTACTTAGCTCGTCACTACTACTCAGTTCATTAGTTATTTTTGTTACTACTGAGTCGGTTGTATTCATATTACACCCTGCACTATATGTGCAGATCCAGGTGAGTTGGAAGGCGGCAATCGTTGAGTTCAGGCCGGTTATCTGTGGAGACTGCAAGGTAGCTGCTAGCATCCGCATGACCTTGTTACTCCTTTTGTCATTTCTTCTTTTGGACAATTTATATATCTTAGCGCATAGTTTTAGACGCTCATGACTTAGTGACACCCCGATGTTTGGGGCCGTTTTCGTACTTTATATTAATATTATTTAGAGTTGATTTAGTTTATGAGAACTTTAAATGTCGATATTGTTTTATTAAATTCTTAAAATCATTTAATAGTAATATTTCGAGAAGTAGGCTTGCCTAGTAACACGATAGGCGTCATCACGACCATGTATGGATTTTGGGCCGTGACAATAAACTTGCAGTATTATAAAGAAAAAGAAAGGTATATATGAGGTAGAATTATTATAGGAAAACTTACACAAATGTCCCAAATAAGTCTCAACTTACCAACCTCTAGCCATTAGTCATAGACTTACCAAAACTAGCCAAGCACATATAAAATTAAAAAACCAAATAAATAAGGTTCTTTCTCTCAAAGAATCACATGCAAAAATCACCTTCCATATTTTTAAGCGTGATTAGCAACCCTTTACCTCCAAACAAGCTGCAATACATTATTATTCCTTACAACAGAGAAAGCCCTTCACTTGACTTCATTATTATACAAAGCATGAAACAAAACAAAATAAAAACAGTGATCAAACCACGCAGAAACACAGATACATATGAAGGATTTTGTTGCAATTTTGATCAGTAACATACTACTTTCAAGCAATATAACCACATAATTTCCAAGTTGTACATGTGCAGCAAAACCAGCAACCATGACAATCACTATTTACGATACATTTGTTGTTACAAGTAATCCAAGAATCAAGTTGTGGCAGTAGTCTCCTCTCCAGTCCTGAGATATCCATATCAGCATTTCGTGCAGCATCCACATGTGTATTTATATTGACTGAAATATTTCACCATCATAATTATCAAAATTAAATCATAGACAGGTATAACATGAAAAGAAAAACAATCAATCGCAATACATAGGAATACATGCATATTCATGCATACATATCATATATGTGTATATATTGTACATCATTTATTTGGGGAGTTTTGGAGCAACGGTAAAGTTATCTCCGTGTGATCTATAGGTCAGAGGTTCGAGACGTGGAGGTAGACACTAATGCTTGCATAAGAGTAGGCCGTCTACATCACACCACTTGGGGTGCGTCCCTTTCACGGATTCTGCATAAATATGGGATGCTTTGTGCACCGGCCTGTCCTTTTTTCGTATGTATCATATACAAAACGAGTCAACGACAAGACAACTGCATGTATCATATGCTTTGTCTACACACCACTTATGGTGCGACCCTTCCATGGACCTTGCATAAATACGAAATACTTTGTGTACCATACGGTGGCCTTTTTTATATTTGATCATATACACAAATGGGTCAACGACAACAAAATAATAATTTAGAGATAAAGGTAAACGGAATACTAACATGTAGTTGCCACGAGAAGAATAGTGAAAACCAAACCAAGTTTAAACATCGCCATAATAAGACTATTGTATTTCAGGCTTACTTGAAGTTTTTGTTTGAGTTTCATACCTTTCCAAAGGCTTGAATTTATAGGCCTCTCAACCATGGGATATAATTGTTTTTTATTGTTTATTAACTATTTTATCAGCTTGTTTTATGTTAAAGTCTTGCCAGGCTATCATTCCAAACCCCAATAATGCAATACTTCTTCCGGTTCAAAATAAGTGATTTTTTATCTGTTTTCACGCATATTAAAATATCCTCTTTTTAGCATTAATTATCAATGAAATTGATTATATTAATCTTTACTATCCCACATAAATATTCATAACACATACTCCAACATTATTTACTTCAAAAGCAATGTAGAAAAAAAATAATTAATTCATTCTTAAAATCTGAAAAAATCACTTATTTTGGACCGGGGAGTAGTATATTGTTTCATGTTTCTTTCTCTCTCCAACCTCCCAAAATTTAAAAAAGTATTAAAATAGTTAAAATTAGACAATAGACATCTGGATCAAGAAGTAATTAATGTGCATTAATTAGTGCTTTCAATTGTCTCAATTAAAATAATTAGTTTCTGGTTACACGCGTCATTCGTGTATCTATATATTAGTGAGTATAATTTTTTATTTAAAATCACAAATATTATTTAAAAAATATATTTGAGTTAAAAATGAAAGTTAGATTAGGTACCTAAAGATGAAGAATATTTTGTATTATTTAGTTAATAAATAAAATATATAATTATACTCCACAGAAATCCTTAAAATGAATGCCTTATTGAGTTATCCACATATTATATTTAATGTTTACCTTTAAAAAAATGCATGACTGTCACTTTCTTAGTTTTGTTCCCCCATGCCTTCTTACGTCTTGTTTAGATGGTTATTACACGTCGCTTTATAATGTATTGTATCGTATCGTATTGTATTGTATTGTATTGTATTGTATTGTATCGTTTAATGAATACAATATTTGGATAGATTGTATCGTTTGTTGTTGTTTCATTGTATCATGCATCAGCAATATGAAGAATAAATTTGTAATATTATAAAGAAAAATTATGATACGGGATAAATTTATAATATAAAAAGGTAGGATAAATGATAAAATAAAATTATTTGATAATAGTGAAAGGTGAGATGAGAGGAAAAGACAAGATAATGGCGCAACCACACCAAATTGGTTGTTACATAAAGTGGCACATTTCGTCGTTACGTAACGACGAATTTAACGATACGATACAATAAAATATAAGTAACAACCAAATCAAACATCATATTTTTTAAATGTAACAATGTGATGCAATACAATAGGTAACGACCATCCAAACAAGTTGTAAGTTAGTTGACTTGCAAGTTTCTAGCCAAATGAAAACATCACCAAAATACGTAAAAAATGTTATGATAGTCCAGTAAGAAATTACCCCTTACTAAGATAATAAAAGATAAATGTGAAAATCAATAATAGGTTCAAATGTCTTGGTAAGAGTTTACCATTTGGATCTCACGCCAAAAATATCTGTTTTTATCGATGAGTAAAAAAGGTAAAAGTAAAAAATTAAACTACAGAGTCCTCCTAAAGAAAGAAAACATTGCATACTCCAATTAATCTACAAAATATATCCAAGATGAAGTGTCAAAGTGAACAATGTTTAAAGGGTATTATCACTTTTTGTCCACGGCAGAAACTATTTAAAATTAGTAGTCGAAAAAGTGTATAAAACTTGTATAGTTTTTGTACATAACATACAGAATATATATATATATATATATATATATATATATATATATATATATACAAAAAATATACCAATTTATACATTTTTCGGCTATTATTTTTTTAGCGGCTATACAGTGTCATTTTCCCATGTTTAAACGAAGAATGAATAATGGGCTTTAGTAAATGAAAAAATATCAGTAATTTGTAAAAATTTGATTTTGAAGAGCATAACAATTATAGGAAATTGAAGAGACCAAGTGTTATTATATCCTGAAAAATATTATTTATTTTATTGGATTATTCACTTCCTCGATTGCTAGCTTCATGAGAGGAAAAAGAAGAAAATGCACCTTTTGGTGGAATAATGGGGTGATACATGTATTAATTTAGACATTGACTTTGTATAATGTGATTGCTATAGATACATGTATATACAAATTCAATTAAAAATTCCATGACTAATTAATTGAAGGTATTACTTAGTTTTATACGGATAATATTTAATTTTTGAAGGATATTTTGGTCTTTTAATTTTCTGTTCGGAGCTTCACACTTATAACATAGTATATGAAGTATATGATATATGATATGATGATAAGTTAATCTGATTTTAAATATGATGTTACAATAGATGCATATGTGAAAATTGATAATGGATCCTATCCATCGCGTTTAGCAATTTAAATACGGCTATCAAACTACAGTTAGACATCTTTATAACAGTATCCCTATGTAACAACACTTTTCTATAAAAGTCAAGCTTTTTCGGAATCCACTTCGCTATAACAGCCAAAAATATTCGAAATAAACGAAACTGTTATAAAGAGATTTGACTGAATTCTCTTGGACAAGATGTAGTTCACTTTAATAGATGAAATTATACATTTAAGTGCTAGTATGTAGCCCTTGAGGTAGTAGGAATTTTTGTATCTGTTTTTGTGATAGCTGGTTGTGTTTTGTAACGATACTTTGGTGATTATAACATATTTACTTAAAAAAATGTTATACATTTCTCTTTTCAATTTGGATATAATTTAATGTTAGGATTTCTATAGGATATTAATATTTTATAATTAGAAAGCTCCAATTGGATTTGTCGTAATATTTATTTCTTGTTATTATTCAGTATTTCAATTGCTTGAAAACGTATATTCTTGCGCGCATTGATGGTTTATCTGTATATAATACTAGATGAGGAAAGACCCGTATACGAGTCCAACATTGTAGTCTTAAAATTATTGTTTGTCGGGACTTAATTAATTTTTTGATAAATAAATTGATCCTTATTATATCCATTTAATCACGGATAGAGAATGATATAAGGGATCGCAATTAATAGTTAATTTATTTTAATAATTTACTTAAAATTAAACTATAAATTATGATATGTTTAAGTTGCTCCAATTAACATAAAAAGACTATGTGCTATAATACTCATTTTTAACATCCATATCAAACATAAACATCAAATTTCTACAAGAGAATACATTAACTACAAGTGTCATCTATATTAACAAAATTTCTAGAATAAGAAGCTTACCAATCTATCTGTAAATTATTCTTGAATACATCCAAATTGGTGTCGCAAGAGTTTCAACAGTGGGAACAAGCATCTACTTGATGAAAGTTAACACGAACAATATCATTCTTCATAATACAATAAAGGATGCAAAAAAACTTACTATTGATTTTATTTCATGCCTTGTATACAACAAAATCAAGAGAAATTTTTTAGTACAGTAAATAAAGAGAACTTCCCAGGGGACTCGCATTCCTAAAGAGGCAATTTACTACGTCAAACAAAGAGAACCAAATGCACTAAACAAATATTAACATGATATGAATTGTAGCAATTCAATATAGTAGTTCAAATTATATTTTATTATAACTTTTTTAAAATGATGTTAATTGGTGATAAAATATTAAACATTTGATAGAAGTCTATATAAATTTTTATAGGGATTTTAATTTTTTTTCTAGTTAAGGAGATAGAGAAATATTTTTATTTTTCTATAGATTTATCATGTGTTAATTTTCATAATGAAATAATGTAAAAATTATAAAAACAATGTTTAGGATAATTTATTGATAGTTGAAAACTTAAATTGTCACATCAATTAAGCATATAAGAGATAGCCCCCTAATACAATATGAACAAATCTCATCACTTAAATTAATTTTTGGATTTAATAAACTATACTTTTTAAAATTACTTTTGAATATGAATTTTTCTAGTTTGAAATCGCCTTCAAATAGTGTGGATTAATGAAAACCTTTTAATTTTAATTTTTAAATCGCTTTAAAACATTATGGGTAAATACGAAAATCTTGTAAATATTTATCAATATCTCTTTTTGTTGAACTATTATTTAAAAATTAAGTTTACTTTCTCTGTAAAAACTTTTACTTGACAAAACCACAATTAATAATTTTACCAAATGAGAAAAATGAGCGTTCCAACTATTATTTGCATGCAGTACTTTCCATAAAAGTAGTCTAATCAACATGGAATAACATTTAAAGGAGTGTTGTGGTTATGAGAATATGTATCACACGTGTATCAATGATAATTTGCATTTAAGAATTGCAAACAATATAAAAGTTTTTTGAAAGGACATATATGCCCTTGGTCGACCATCTTTCCTTTATCATAAAAATCAAGTTTTTTCGGAATCAATTTTCATGTTATGTTACAATATATGCTTTCTATAAAAGCACTTCGCTATAACATCCAAAAATATTCGGAAGAAACGAGGTGCACTTCGCTATAACATCCAAAAATATTCGGAAAAAACGAGGTTGTTATAGAGAGGTTTGATTGTATATTAAATTAGTGGTTCCAATTATTGTCCCAATTAAAAGGAGTTGACCTGATTTATAGATCCGATTATTACTCCAGATACATGATTAAGGTTGTACCTTAAATATGGTGATTAAACTATTATTTTCATAGGCTTCAATTTATAAAATTCTTTTCCATGGATTATAATTGTTTTCTTATTTATTAACTTGCTTCATATTCAAGCTAAGTCTTTCCAGGCTATTCTACCTCTATAAATAATGCAACATATTATTTTAAATCAATTTCTTTCTCACAAGTCGCACCTGCCGAAATCGTAAATGCTTACAAATTCTTAGAATGAAACCGATCTTGATCCGAGGATAATATGCATTGATTGCCTCCAATTTTTTGACCTAATTTCAAATCCGATCTTTACGATAAATAAATACAGAGTAAAATTCAATTTACCTCTTTAACCTTTAAGAGTTGAGAAACAATACCCCCTTCATCTTTTGAATGGGAACGATCACTTATATTAATATTTCCGGTAAGACTGAGCCCGTTTGGACATAATAATTTTTTTACTTTTTTTTGAAATTAGGATTTGGCCAACAAATTACTATAATTCGTCCTCGCCTACGGTCTTTTATCATAAAAGACTTTCTCAGTGGAACTATAAAAAAAAAAGAGTTTGAGCTCTTTTTTTGGTTGACCGACCTTTTGATTTTTCATTTTTTTTTTGTTAACAATCATTTGGTTTAGTTCATTCTTTGACTGCTCTGCTCCTCCCAAAAAAAAGAGAGACTTCATTTCTTCCACCTCCCCCGTACGAGTAGTGAAGAAGCATATAGCACTTTAGTTGGTTGTTGACCAACGGAAAGCATGGGAGAAAAAAGAAAGAATTTTACGAGAAAATCATATCTTCAAAGCTCATCACTTCAATAAAGGCATTCCATCCGACTTCAAGAACTTGTAGGGGGCCACCCACCCTTTCCCCTTTACCGTCTCACTCCCTAAGGAATGAAAGGCCACATCTAAGCCCAAACCACTAGAATACGAATGAGATCAGCCGTGTTTGATCGTCGCGTACATGCTCCGTTACAACTTCGTTCATGCGCCAATCAATTGACAGTGAAGCAGAGAAGGAAGAGTTTTGATCACCTAACCGTACGTGGGACGAGTTTTTGCCTCATACAGCTCGGGCCGAAGACCGGGGGAAGTTTAGAAGAGATGGGAAAACCTAGCAGTTGTCGGTCGGGGCGGGGATAAGCTTGCTTCTTCACAAGCCTATCCCCCCAAAAAACCCGACCTTGTAGCGCTAGCGCTTTGTATTCTTTCTATTCCATCCCATTCCATTCCAGGATAGGCGGCTAATACTAAAATAATAAGTGAAGTAGTCGTCGTCTGACCAATCGGCTCGGACACCAGACAGCCCGTGCCCGCCCATTTTGTCTCGCCCTAAATGGAATGGCTCTCTTAGTTACGTTGCAAAATTTCCAATTTTTACTTGAAAATGAATTTTGGAATTTTCGAAATTTTGAAAAACTCCAAAAAGCTGTTTTTCAAAATTTTCACTCATAAAACTTCAAAAACAACCCAAAAAATATATTCACGTCCAAACACAACTCTAAAAATACCATTTTCAATTGAAAAGCTTTTCTACTTTTTTTTTTTTGGAATTAACAATTCTTATGTCCAAACGCCCACTTAGAATTTTAACCCAAAAAAACATATTATTATATTTTTTTCTTTTTTCTCTTAAAAATTACTTTTAATCCAAAGGCATAAATAACACACGAGCAAAATTTCCAAAAGCATACTAATATCAACGTTTATATTTGTCAATTATTGCGTGTTTCACTGTGAAAGTAAAAGTAGTCAAGCAATAGGTACTACGTTACATCATTTTCAGTCTAAGAATATGTTCCGACTCTGCATATTCAATGTATTGAATTGTTCTCATCTTTCGTTTATTGAACCTATGAGATTAATTGGCTAAAGCTTATCCAATAGAGCAAAGCCAAGTACTAAATAAGTCTATAAGGATGTTGATTTTAATATGAGATTTTATTGTGTTTGACCAAAATCACTTCACTTAACAAGTAATCCAATTAAGAAGCCATTTAAATGGGTGAAAGAAAGGGACAGTAACCAAGTTGACTAGCATGCTTTTTGGGAAGTTGACTTTGTTTTAAAAGAAATCTTTGTAGTAAAATATTAAATCTCACCGGAAAATATTGCATTGGGCTATCATTCCCTTTCAAAAGATAGAAAGGGTGGACCGGGTTAGCCCAACCCAGCTCACGTGGACTTTAGCAATTGACGGGTTGGGCTGGGTTAGCCCACCATTTTGATGGGCGTTATAATGGTCAGCCCATCCTAGACCTATGTGGGCGGTGGGCCCCCACGGGCCGGCCCATTATTTTTAAAAATATAATTTTATATTTTTTCTTTAAGTTCTAGTAACTTATGGAAAAACTTTGCAATACTTAATAACTTTTTATATTGTTCCAATATATCACAATAAACACTAAAAAGTAGAAGACAAGACTATATTTCATTCACTAAAAGACAAAACTCAAAACAAACTATTCAAGAGAACGCCCATGAAACTTATGGATATCTAACATGTCATCTTCATCAAACACATTTGAATGGTTGTCTTAACATCACTCTCATCAACGACTTTGGCTTCACTCACATGGCTCAGGTAGAGGCACAGGGTAGTGTAGGCGGCACGGTTATGATGTGGAACGTGGGTGACATTATTGTGGATCAAGTCGGAACAACAGACCAAGAGATACATGCTATGATCAAGGTAAACAGTTCTAATCCATGGCTCTTATCTATTATTTATGCTAGCAATTTGATAAATGAAAGAGCTATCCTCTGAGGTAACTTAAAAATAGTAGCAAAATTTTTTAAGGGGCCATGGCTAGTTGCAGGAGACTTCAATGAAGTCACTAAGGCAAGTGAGAAATTTGGGGGGCTCCCAATTAGCTACCCGAGGGTGTCTAAATTTATTAAGTGTCTAGACTTTTGTGGCCTCATGGACCTAGGTTTTAGAGGCTCAAAATTCACCTGGACAAACAAAAGGAAAAAAAACAAAAACAATAATTATGGAAAGACTAGATAGATATGTAGCAAACGCTAGCTGGATCAGTCTTTTCAAAGAAGCGCATGTCACGCACCTAACTAGGCTACACTCTTACCATTGCCTTATAAAACTAGACCTATTCAAAAACTTCTCACACAACAATAAAATATTCAGAGTGGAATCCATGTGGTTATCTCACCCTACTTTCCAAACACTAGTCAAGGGAACTTGGACTAATCAAGGAAACCTACTGGGAGCAATAGAGAATTTCACAAAAAATGCAAAAGAATGGAACATTAGTACATTTGGGAACATATTCCATAAAAAAATGTCTAACTTCCCGCATAAATGGTATACAAAACTCTCCAAAATATAAGACTAGCCAATTCCTAATTGACCTGGAAAATGATTTATTGAATGAATACAACAATATCCTAAAATTAGAAGAGGAATTTTGGAGACTAAAATCCTGAATCCAATGGCTGAACGATGGTGACGCAAGCACCAAATTATTTCATACAACTACCCTACAACGTAGAAGGAAAAACAAAATTTTAAGCATTAAAGATGAAGTGGGTAATTGGTACTACGAACAAAAAGACATCAAAACCTTAATAAACAATTTCTACACAAACCTCTTTACAGCGGGGCATACCTCCACTCACAAACCCACCCACTACATGTATCATTGTGTCACACTAGATCAGAATGACCACCTAGGTTTGAACCAAAATATCACAATTCAAGAAATCAAGTGTGTAGTGGATTCTTTCAAACCCTATAAAGCCCCGGGCCCGAACGGCCTACACCCTTTCTTCTATCATAAATTCTGGAATGAAACTAAGGAACAATTAATAAATTTCTGTAAAGATACCTTTAGAGGGAAGAAAATGCTCGAAGACATGAATACCACATATATATGTCTAATCCCTAAATGTCAACATGCTGAAACTATTAGGCAATATAGGCCAATTAGCTTGTGCAATACTGCCTATAAGGTGGTCACAAAAACTATTGTTAATAGGAGCAACGCCTCTTCTGGGCAAATTAATACACCCTACCCAAACTAGCTTCATGAAGGGCAGAAGATCCTCGGACAATGCTATCATCGTCCACGAAGTATTAAACCACTTTAAAAAGACTAAAGGGGGGAAAGGGAAAATGCTGATCAAAATAGACCTAGAAAAGGCCTTTGATAAACTAGAATGGTCCTTTATAAAATTCTCCCTAACCTCCCTAAACTTCCCAAAAGACCTGATTGACCTAATCATGTCATGCATCTCCACCACATCCACCTCAATTATTATAATGGATCCAATACGGAAAAGGGAAAAGCCGCTATGGAAAGTTTTATTTAGGGAAACGGGGTCCGATAACACAAAATGATCGGTCGAGGCGTTACAATTTATTTATGCACGAGGGGACATTCTGTGCCGAGTGACTATCTATTCATGCACGAGGGTACATTCCGTACCGAGTGTCATGTGAGGTTATAGCACGAGGGGACATGCCGTGCCGTTTCTGTTTACTTATTTATTCAGAGTTATTAATTCCTGCAGTTATTTATACATTTCAGTTGCTACTTTGTTCTGTCATTTCAGTGAGTTATTGCCCATTTCCCCCAGCATGTTAACCCTATTTTTTTGTGTTTAACTGTTTATTTCTTGTCATTACTTCTTTATTATATTATTGAACTACACAAGTATTCGTTATTTGTCGTGTCCTAGCCTCGTCACTACTTCGCCGAGGTTAGGCTCGGCACTTACTCAGTACATGGGGTCGGTTGTACTGATGCTACACCTGCACTTCTTTATGTTGTGCAGATTACAGCGCCGGACCCAGTGAACATTGAGCGAGGGAGTATCCTTCAGTCCACGGCGACACTGAGGTAGTCCTGCAGGCGTCCGCAGGCCTTGGCGTCACCATCTATTTCCTTCCTTCTGTCTCATCTTATATTTCTAGACAGTGGTATCTGTTATTTCAGGCTCTTATTTTTAGAAATCTTAGATTGTCCGTGTAATTGTGACACCGGTTCTGGGGGTTTATGTATGAAAATTTTGTAACATTTATTATATTAAGTTGATGAATTATTAGCTTCCGCATTCTTATTCGTTTATTCATGTTTATCGTTGTTCTTTTAAATATCGTAAATGAAGAAAATAGTAAATTTAACAAAAAATATTGGCTTGTCTAGCGGCAAGAACTGATTCCATGAACCTCCAAAGTCAATAACACAAGCACGGAGCATGTCCTCCAATATCTGAATAGTACGCTCGGACTGCCCGTCAGTCTAAGGGTGAAATGTTGTACTCAACTCTACTCGGGTACCCAACTCACGCTAAATTGCTCTCCAAAAGTGCGAAGTAAACTGTGTACCCCAATCATAAATGATAGACACCAACACACCATGAAGGCGAACAACCTCCCGGATATATAACTCAGCCAACCACTCTGAAGTATAAGTACTTGCCACAATGTCCTTTTTCATCCTTCTCCACCAATAATGCTTCCTCAAATCTTGGTACATTTTAGCTGCACCTAGGTGAATAGAATACTTAGAACTGTGAGCCTCCTCAAGGATCAACTCACGAAGGCCATCAACATTAGGCACACATAACCTACCCTGCATCCTGAAAACACCATCCTCTCCAACTGTAAACTGCTTGGCATCGCCGTGCCGAACTATCTCCCTAAGGACTGCCAAATGTGGGTCATCATCCTGCCGCTCCCAAATACGGTCAATTAAAGAAGACCGAGCGACTGTACAAGCCAGAACACTACTGGGCAAAATATCCAATCTCACGAATTGATTAGCTAGCGTCTGAATGTCTGAAGCTAACAGTCTCTTGCCAACTGGAATATATGCAAAACTGCCCATATTCACCGCCTTTCTACTCAATGCATCGGCCACCACATTGGCCTTCAAAAGTATTGTGAAAGGTTTGGCCTGAATTGTGAAATTTATGAATAAATTAATATGATATGTCTGGTGGAAGCGGGTTGCACGCCGCAACAAGGAGTAATAAGGATGGACAGGTGGGATCGGGTTGCACGCCGCAACAAAAGTAATAAAGGTGATATATTTAGGGAGGAGCAATAAAGGTGGACAGGTGAGAGCGGGTTGCACGCCGCAACAGGGAGAGATAAGAGAGGACATATATATATATTTTACTGATTTTCAAAGAAAAACAAAGATTTGAAAACTTATTATTTTATATTACTATTTTTCATATTTCGGCACTACTTTTATTTAAAGTTAAAGTTTGGAAATTTGGAAACTTATTTGAGAATTGGTTATGGCTTAGGCCTGGAAAGGCGGCTGAGTTATTTCATTGTTGTTGTAGTAATTAATTATTTGTTTAGATTTCCTTCTTGCTTTATATTTATTGTCTCAGTTATATTTTCTTGTTCGTGTAGCATTGTTTTATTGCGTTATTTTATATATTATTGTCACAGGTTATATGTTGTTAATGTCTTGCCGTAGCCTCGTCACTACTTCGTCGAGGTTAGGCTCGGCACTTACTCAGTACATGGGGTCGGTTTGTACTGATACTACACTCTGCACTCTTTTGTGCAGATCCAGGTATCGACCAACAATAGAAATATTTAGAGCGGCTATTCATTTATTCGGAGACACGAGGTATATCTACCGGCGTTCGCAGATCCCGAGAGTCTTCTCCTATTTTTATAAAACTGTTTTATTATATTCAGAACATTTACACTATTTCTTTCAGCCCATTATTTGTAGTATTCTTTAGTAGTTCGTGAATTGTGACACCAGATCCTGGGGTAGTTCTAGAATTACTTATATAATTAGTTCGTGACTCAGTTTATTTAAGTGTTTATTATTTTATGTTTGGAATTATTCATTGAAAGTCAGTAGGTTAAGTTTATTTTATAATTGTTTATTATGTTTAAATGGATAATCAAAGGTAAATAGCTAATCGAGCTCTAACATTGGCTTGCCTAGCAAATGTGGTGTTAGGCGCCATCACGATCCCTAAGGTTGGTAATTTGGGTCGTGACAACTTCGAGCATGTAATATAGTATAGAGTATTTGATAATAACTATTTAAAAATAATATAAATAATATTTGAAGTTGTATTTGTATTATAAATTAAATATTAACAAACAACTATATGCTCCTACAAATGATAAATACTAATCATAGATAGGGACTTGTACCTATTTTAGAGGATACAAAGAGGATCAACTAACTGACTAAAGACTTTTTGTCGCAACAAAATGTAACTTGTTCAATTTCTTTTATCAATAAGAAATAATATAGAAATTATTTTTAACAGATTAGAAAAGAAGAAATCATTGTTTCGTCGTCTTGGAGAAAGCTTTCTTTCTCTATCCAATTATGTAACCATGTGTTTATTTGATGCATCCAAATGTCTGTTAGGGAATGCAATGGTCCAAATAACCTGTACAAAATTTGTAAATATGTCAATTTAAACTAATAATCATACATGAGATATCGTAAAAAAATTCATAACTAACATCCTTTTAATTTTCAATTGTCTATCAAAACTTCACTTTATTAATTTGCTTATACTTTAATTAAACATAAAAAATATTTTTCTAACATTACTTGCATATCAATCACATGTTTTTGTAATATAAAATTACAATATAAACAATACATCAAATAAATTAATATGGTCGTAGTCACCAAAAGTATATTATAACTCTATATTCTTAAGAAGTGTCATATAAGATATAAGGAACTATATTGAAAACGGGAACAAATATGATGCCTTCATGCTCATGCTTCGGCACAGTGGAACGTGTAACCCGCCTGCTGTTTCATTCAACTATATTTGTTCCTTTAATTCATAGCTTAAAAGAACGCAGCAGCGAGGGACAACACGCCCATACAACCAGCGGGAAGGATGTCACTACTGACAAAGACCGTCTGGCGAAAACGCCGCAGGCAATGATATAATTAAGTAATAATTATTTATGGCAAGGAAATAACATAGCGGGCATATCTCTTGTATTTAGATAGCTATATGACATAAATCTTTCACGCTAAAATAAGGGGTGAAAAAATGAATTCTAAATCTTACAAAAAGTTGTAAGTGGGCGAATGTTTCATGTAATCCGTTAAAAATGTATTAACAAAAAGGAATGCGTATGAGGAAAAAAAGGACTTCAAACCTAAAGGTAATGGAAAGAATCCTAAATATTAGGGAAGTAATTAATTATTTATTTTTAAATATAAGAAAAATAATTAAATATTTATTCTCAAATATTAGCAAATGTAATGACTGTTTCGTCTAGTGTGAAATCAATTTTCAAAGGGTAAGGCATTCGTGCTTTTAATATAATATAAATATAGATATAGATAGATATAGCCCTAAACCACAAAAAAAAGTGAGAAATTGTCACGGCGAAGCAATGACATTGTTCATTCGGTCGTTTATGATATATATATAGCCCTAAACCACCAAAAAGCGAGAAACGGTCACGACGAAGCACATCGAGCAATGACTATTGTTCATTAGGTCGTTTAAAATGACCCCACAAAAGTTTTAGAGAATTCGGAACACGTCGTTCGAATTCATGAAAATGGCGTGTACATTAGCTCTAAAAATCGTCCTAAATTCCAGTTTTATGCCCCTAAAATGACCAAAAATAAGGAACAGTCACGGCGAAGCGATCAACATTGTTCATTAGGTCGTTTCTGATGGGCACACAAGATTTTAAGCGATTCGGAGCCCGCTGTCCTCATTCATTAAGATGGTGCGGAAATTAGCCAAAAAAATTGAAAATCGTCCTGAATTACTAGCTCCGTCTCTGCTTGCATTGCATCCATCCACCTGACATCCGTCCTACTATGTTGCCGTCCCTACCTATAGATATTGTTTCCATGACTTATAGCATATTTGGACAAACTTCTAAAAATCACCTTATTTGAAAAGTATTTTTCAAAAAAATAATTTTGGTGCAAGCAGTTTATGTTTAGTTAATTAATTTGAAAAGTATTTTTGAGTTGCAATTACTGATTGATCAAACTTTTAAAAAGTACATTTAAGTTTATTTTTCTCAAAAGTAATTAAAAAAATATTTTTAGGGAAAATATATTTTTTCCCTTCTAAAAGTTTGGCCAAACACCTTAACGATGAAAAGAAACATTTTTGACAAAAAAAAAAAAAAAATTTGGTCAAACATGCTATTAGTGTCGGTTTTTCATAACTTAAACTCAAGAAAAATACATCTCTAATCTTTTCTCAGAAATTCTATGTCAAAGAAGGTCAATACGATGTCGTCTCATCATCGCACAGGGAAACATGATGTCGTATGTTCCCCGATATCTACAAAACTGAAAGCTCAACATCTAACCACCGAACGTAGGAGCAATGCGGTGTCGTGTTGTTACTATCAGCTATAGGTGGTAAAATAATTAAAAAATAATAATTATACACCCATATTATCCATTAAAAAATGGGTTGAACAATAAACTTTTTAAAAACGGGTCAAATATGGATCATAGTCATATTATCCCCTTAGAAAATAGTTAACCAAATGGATAACCAATAGATAACTAATATGTTTAACATTTATTTGTAAAGCTTAAAATTAGATTTCCTCAAGTTCGAGACTATTAACTTGTAAAAATAGCATGGGCTACCCAGTTTTCGGAGTGGTTATTCATAAATAGTCAACGTTTGCAAAGTCTTGAAAAAGAGCCACTATTTTGCTGCAACACAGAAAATTTCAGCATAATATACTGGAGATCGGTGCACCTGTGTATGAACTTCGAGCATATTATGCTAGAATCGCAACACGCGGAAAGTTCCAGCATATCATACTAGAGATTGGAGCACCTGTGTATGAACTTCCAGTATATTATGTTGGACCGGTATATTATACTGGAACTTCAGTATATTATGCTGGAAGTTCAGTATACTTTGCTGGAACACCAATATATTATACATTTATACTGGAGTTCCAGTATATTATACGGAAATTCCAGTATATTATATTGGACTATTTTTTAGATTTTGAATAGTGTCTACGTTCAGATTTACTTTTACATGAATAGTGACTAAATTTCGATTACTTTTAAAATAATGACTATTTTTAAATGATCACTTATAAATCTAACTATTTTATTATTTCTCCATGTTACTCCTTCGATAACCCATTTTTCATCCGTTTTAAATGCGAGTCGAGTGAGATAGACACCGGTTTTTAAATTACCCGTTTGATCGTTCGTATCCGACCCAACCCGCCTACACCTATCAACCCTTCAAAGTTTCTGTTCGTCATATCTAAGGGTGAACTAAAACAGTTCAAACTCTCTCTAACGAAAAAATGGGGGACAAAACAACGAATCCTGAAATAGTGGAAACGCCAGAAGAAGAAGCACCAATTTTAGCCGCTGATTCGACACCACAGCCACCTCCTCCGCCGGGAGACGGCGCCGGTGGAGGAGGATGGGGCGGGGGCTGGGGATTTTCTGCGTTTTCTTATCTTACGGACCTTCAGAATGCTGCTACTGTTGCTGCTGAAGAGATCTCCCGCAATGTACTTCTCTTTCTTCTTTGCGTAAATAAATGTAGCTCATTATCTATTTTGTAGTATAATTTTTCTAAAGAAAAATGCAGCGTCGAATCAAATGTAATAGTAAGTTCATTTCATACATTTGCCTTTTGAAAGACAAATTCTTAGTATTGGAGTGGATGTAAATGATCCGTGTAGCTGACCTCGACTAGTTTGTGACTGAGGCCTAGTTGATTTTGATTGATTGATCCATTGATGATTGGAAGCTGATGATATCACTGAACTCCTATGAATGGCAGTAATTTTTAATTTTTGCGAAGCAAATATTTAACTGATGTACTATCTGACTTAAGGATTTTATGTGTCTCTCCTGTTGAAATTGGCGTGGTTAATACTCCGTTTGTATCGCATAGTACTCTTCTTTGTTTGTTAACGACAGCCATCAGCGTGATTTTGTCCTCTGTAGGAATGAAAAGGCTTGAATAGAATTGAATGGATATAGACGATTCATGTAGCAGACCCCAACTAATATGGAATTGACACATAGTCGATAATTGATTGATTGATAAGTTATGCAATTTATGGCCGTTTCTTGTTGCTCTTTGCTTTATAGTATGTTACTTGCGGTTCGTCATCTTATACCACACATTGAACTAACAATTTCTTCTTCTTTTTTTAATCATAGTTACAATTTTAAATAGATATTATGACATCCTTCAACTACGTCTGTCAGTAATGTAACCATTGATATTAGGAATAGTTTGGTAAGCCATGTAGAAACTTGAGGAGAATAGTTATAAATGGATATTGATGGGCCTCGGGTAACTTATTAGGTTATGCTAGCCCGTTCATCCTCCATCAACGGCACAGCTGCCTCTCAGTGGCTGAAGTCTTCTTTTTGGCAAGATGCTCATTGTCTCAGATCTCGATTGGCAATGAAACAGTAATATCGGGAGGAAACTCGTTCAAGGGCGAGGTGGTTTTCCACGAAGGCAAAGATCCCTGTAAACTGATTAACTCTATACTAAGTGTTTTTGTTATATGATCAAAACCACTGTCGAATGCACCATAAATAAATATTAGAGATGCCTAATATTCAGATTTTGTTTGGTTGTCACATGTTAGCCAGTTCTAGGGTTTGAAAGAGGCTCATCTAAATGCTGCTGCTTGATCACAGTATTGCGGCTTAAATTCACTTTCAAGGTCCTTCCTAGGACTCGATTGCATCCATCGGAAATGCCATTTAAATTGAGTTAATTTTCCCATTCTCACCTTCTGTTTTCTGTAGGAACTAGAGTTTTTCAATAAAATCCATTTCAAAAAAGAGTTTTTCAATAAAATGAGTGATGCCTTTCAACTGAAGTAAGGATCTTAAAATTCAGGCTCCATCAACATTTTCCTGTTATTATCCTTCTAGATTTTTTCCCCACAAGCTGGGATTACTAGTTCCTTTGACATTATGGAAGGAAAACACTCTTAAATAGATGACCTTAAATTCACAGGTGGCTCTATTAGTAGACACTAAATCCTCAGACAAGGACGATTCTGAAGAATCTACTGGTGAAGTGGAAAGTGGAGACGAGAGTGACAAGAGACGCAAGGCTGCTCTAGAAAAATTAGAGAAAGCTAGTGAAGATTCATTACTTGGCCAGGCAAGTAAGATGTTAGTTCAATTGATATACATTGAGATGTATTTTTTTTGGGCAGGGTTTTATAAGCATGCGAGGCCCTTACATCCCATTTTCTGCCAGTTATATAGAATTATCTTAATTGTAGAGGTAAATTTGCTTTATTTGTTTGGTATGGTCATGCTTTTAACCATGCTAGAGTAATTTGCAGGGTTTGAAAGTTATTGACCATTCAGTCGAGAATTTTGCTTCAGGAGCGTGGCAAGCATTAGGAAACGCAATCAAAGGAGGTTCAGATTTTGTCCACAAGTATGTGTACTGATATCTGAATTGTCAGTCTTCGGTCTGCACTTCAGAAAAATCTACAAAGCTACATTGGAGCAGCTTTTTTAAACTTGTTTTAAGAACTTATTCCTTACATCATGGGCTGTTTAAGAAAAAACGCTGTACAGTTGATTTTATGGAGGTTTCAGATGATTGGGGATTAAACTTTATTGACTTAAATGTTCCGATGTGCTATTGAATAACCGTAGCATGGTGTAAAATCATAAATTATGACACATGACATAATGATTTGACTCCATGCACACACATTCAAATATATACGGATATATTTATACGGAGACACACATTCACACCTATTTATGGACTTAGAAAAGCAGTTACAAATTCCATCAAGGAAAGCTGAAATTGAAGAACCTTTCCTGTAAGCAGGAGAACTGGTTGCCCTGCAGCCATGATCAGTTTTGGTTCATTACCTGGGTGTTCCATCATGTGGCACTGCTGAATTTGCTAAGCTAATGATCTTATAATTTCAGGCTTGAGAATTCAGCTGTAAATATTGCAGAATCAATTCAGCATGGTGGTTTACCTGCCACAACCGGCTCCGTTGCACCATCCATACTAGAGGTTGGCTCAAGATTTGATTCTTTCTTCCATGTCCTCACCTCTGTTATTTATATTTGAACTATTCTGCAGACTGGAAAAACTTTTACTGCTAAAGGAATGGAAGTGATTGAGCTGCTGGGGAAAGAAACTATGGATCTTCTGATATCAGAAACTGGTATTAATGTTGACAAGAGCTCCAAAGAACCTGAAGGGAAAATGGATGAAGATCAGTATTTTGAGGAAGTAACATTTGATCGATGCTTCTATATTTATGGTGGTCCCGAGCAGTTGGAGGTCTCTTCCTACTAATACTAGTGGTTTTCTTTACGTTCGGAGGTCCCTTTTTATTTTTTATTTGAAAAGCCTATGTCTGATCATATGATTTGCTCACAGGAGCTGGAGGCGTTGTCCAACCATTACGTGGTGCTGTTCAACCGGAAAAAAGCAAAACTTCCATCTGACCAAAGGTCTTCTTACGATGGAAAGCTTAAAGAGGTTCAGCAGTTTTTTGACTTGAGTTCTGAAGTTGATGGAAGCGATATGGAGTCAGATAAAGGGAAGAAAGTTGATACTGGAACCTGGGACAGCACAGATGAGGTGAAGAATTTGCACGATTCTAGTGTGAGCAAGGCAGCAGAATTGGCAGCAGGGTAACATCGAGCTCTGATATGCTCTATCTGCTATTCTTTTCTCTTCTATTTTCTTTGTTTGTGGCGGGGTGTCAGTGGTTTTAAGGGGCTACAAAGAGTCCCTTGATTGCTCAACAAGGAGCCAAGCGCTAAGGTTGCTGCACACTACAAAATTAACAACAACAAATAAATCCAGTGTGATCCCACAAGTGGGGTCTGGGGAGGGTAGTGCGTTCATAGCCTTACCCCTACTTTGTGAAGGTAGAGAGACTGTTTCTGGTGGACCCTAGGCCTAAGTTGCTCCGACACGGCAGTTTTGGTGCCGTACCCGTGTCGACACGACACTAGTATGGGTGTGGGTATGGAATCCATACCGGATTTGGTCAAACAATTTTGGGTACTTTGACCGCGACGGGCGGAAAACTTCGAGATGGGATATGATTTGATTCCCGAAATCAGAACCAAAACATATTTTTATATTTTTGAATTATTTTTAGCCGGATCCCCGCACCCGTATTCGTACTAGGATCCGTATCCCCGAATCTTAGAATTTATATCTCGAGGGATCCGACCTCTAGATCGCACCCGTGTCCGAGCAACTTAGCCCTAGGCACACTACACAATTAACCCCCAAATAAAAAGTGACCTACGTTCCCTATTACAGCAGCAAAACCGGCTGCAGTTTAGAGAACAGGTCACAGATGCAGTGTACTAATGAATTCTATCATGCTTCGTTCATCATATATATTTGTTAAATTGCACCAGCGAGCCAAAAGACTGGAGCATCTATAGCTTTAAAATATGTACAGGTGTAGTTGGGAGTTGAGCTCCTTGCCTTCTACAGTTGAAGTGGAGAGTTCAAACCCCATCAGTAGCATAGCACCCCCATTCTATTCTCCCCCCCCC
>ML277767.1:76068-127327 GCA_005239495.1 Nicotiana undulata
T
Source organism: Nicotiana undulata (assembly GCA_005239495.1). Classification (NCBI taxonomy): domain Eukaryota; kingdom Viridiplantae; phylum Streptophyta; class Magnoliopsida; order Solanales; family Solanaceae; genus Nicotiana; species Nicotiana undulata. The sequence goes on from ML277767.1 coordinate 76,070, forward strand.
TTTTTTTTTTTTCTTAATAATATGTACTGGTGTAGTTTTTCTCTGCTTTCCTAATTTACAAATCACCCGTTGAGACAGCAACTAGAAGTTTTCCCTATTTGCCTCACCTTTTTCCGGCATCAGCAGTCCATCCAGCTCCAAAAAACAAGCCTTCACTGTCCTTGGCATCACCTATTTCATCCCAAACAAGCTCAGAATCCATAATTGCCCAACCACTCCTTGATTGCTCAACCTATTGATCAGTGCACCTCTTTTTAAGAGGGTCATAATCTTGTGACTGCACCTCTTATTTATGCGTTGATCAACTATGTGAGGCCGTTAATGTGTTGATCGAGTATTCCAGCCTGTGGCCTGTTTATGCAAGGGCCTAGGATGATATTTTGACAAAAAATGAAGAAAGAATAACATCCACTTTTGGAGATTGGCAATTTTTGTTCTATCGGAATTGTTTTTGTGGTCTGACAAGGTTTGTACTACAATTAGCCCATTTGGATATTACTTCTTCCAACAGAATAAGAATGTAGATATTAAGCACTTCTCTAGTTTTCTTATGTTCTTAGGAAGATCCAAATTTTGAGTTGTACCCTTACATTCTCCATGGAACCTGTAATTTTGGCTTGCTCCTCAGGTATTTAAAGGGCATATTATAAAGTTTCCAATTAATTAGGAGCTCATTTAAATAAAATATTTTGGACATTGTTAATGTAATGAAAACCTTTTGAGTGGAGAGACATATAAGTCAGAGATCTTTTGAAAAATGTGTTTGACTTACATTCATGTAATGATGATTTATGTATGATCCTTTTAATTATACTGCTTGTATTTGGGGGTTCCCCAACATTAATAAAACTATTTGCCTTATTTAGAAGAAAATAAAATTAGTCATGCCTCTCAGGTGTCCATGAAGGATGATGATACTAGTGTATTTTTGTAGTTTTGATGAAATGAATGAAAGGAGGAGTAATCTGATTGAGAAATTGGACAGCTTTTTGAATCCAAACACTGAGTTTTTGCATAATAATGAATGATTGGTTACCTGAAAGCGTGCAACTAGTTGTAATAATTTGGTTAGTGGTGTTGATGTCTTGTTTAAATTCATTGCAGATTTGCAAATGTTTTGGCTGGACTAGCTCCCAATGACATGATTCAAAGGACAACCGGGAGACTGGATACCCTTCATTTAGAGGGTGTTCATGTATGTATATACACATTTAGTCTGTCTGCAATTTTATTATGAATGGATGAACAGTATCACCTTTTGAGCATGAATCTACTTGACTTGTAATTGATTGTCTTTACCAAAACAGAGGCTTTCAGAACTGTGCTGTTTTGCTGTGACTCAACTTCTGATACTTGGGAAGTCAGTCATTTCCAATGCAAATAATATTGCGGACCAAGATGTCAAGGAGGAAACTGGGAAAATTGATTGGCCTGAGGATTCTATTGAAAGAGCAAATGTTATGCGAGCAAAGGCACACTCAATGACCAGATGTGTTGAAGCAGTTTCTTCCAGTTTTGTTACAGGTAAATTGCGTCAAGTATGTCGTTCTACAATTTGCGAAATAAATTGGCAGAGTATAGTAGTAAATGGTTTACAGATTTGGTATTCTCCCTAAAACTGATCGATTCATTTATTTCAATTGTATGATGTCTGGTTATGCTGAACTCCAAAATACTAGTCTGTATAATGTTGTAATATCATGTTTGGGGAAAGAAGGCTTTAAAAAACAGAGGCATCTCATATATGTTGTAATGGAGTTTGCCTATCGACCTCTCGGGTGTAAATAAGACAGGTGATGCATGCTGAACTTTATGCTTTTGCAGGCATAAATGATGTGGCTGAAGCATATTTAGCCGCAACCAAAGGTGCTTCTTCCGATTCACAAGTTTCTCAGAAATCGATCCAGGAGAAAGCCAATGTGTATTCGGAGAATCTTTGTGCAGATCATAGAACAGCCGTGGGGAAAATTCAGGATGGGCTTCAGTACTTAACCTACATGGTCGTCTCAACCTCAATGCCTCCTGCTTGAATTTCTTGATGCAAATTTGCAGCTTGTTTTTAGTTTCTTATTTTTTTTCCCACTGTGTAAATAACTTGTGTTACGTTAGTTTGCTCAATACTTTTATCTTCACATGCTCTTCAAATTGTGAGGAAAAGTCTGCTTGATAATTTTTTATAGTGAACATGTATGATGTGACCATCTACTCTTAGCGCAGTCCATCTTCCCTACTATTTTATTTTTTTCCTGAAGGGAAGAAATATGTCTAATGTTATATTGAAAAAAAATTAGATCTTAGTATTCGGCATATGAATATGTTACTATGCTTTTCAAATTATTTTCAATTCTATTTATTTAGTCCATATGCTTTTTTCCATTGATTGTTGTAGGCGTAACTTAGACAATATAGCCCCTAAATTAGACCATTCTCTTCCATTTTAGCAAAACTTAGTATTTATAGGGAACTCAGGCGAAAAAGCTGGCCTACACTTGCATATAAAACTGTAGGTACTGCAAGGTTTCATCAAAATGTATGAACTCAGGACTAAACATACCACAATAAAATATTCTACAAGGTACTTTATTTTCATAATTAGTGTACAAAGTTGCCCTTACTTTTGACTTGGTGCATTTATCAAAGAAAACAACATCCAATTAAACAATCTCGTAGTCAAGGTGATTAAGTAAAAAGGTGATGCAGCTGCTTTGCTTGTCAAATCTTCTTAAGAAGTGAACATAAGTTCATTATTATGTCCATACTGGTCAAAACAACAAGAGAATGATGGAGAAGATGAAAGTTTTGATCCTATGCTTTGTTCTGCTCTTCTCTGTCCAATTTGGCTATGCAAAAAGTTCTGAGACGAAATCGCCTAAACTCAGCAAGCATTTTGTGCTAGTTCATGGTTCATGTCATGGAGCTTGGTCATGGTACAAGTTAGTTGCCTTAATGAGATCTTCTGGACACAATGTAACAGCTATTGACTTAGCTGCTTCTGGGATTAACCCTCAGCAGCCACTTGATATTCCATGTATTTCTCAGTACTTTAATCCACTGATGAATTTCATGGCTTCTCTTCCTCCAAATGATAAGGTAATCCTTGTTGGTCATAGTCTTGGTGGATTGGCTATTTCGCGAGCCATGGAAACGTTTCATAAGAAGATCTCTGCTGCTGTTTTTGTCACTGCTGTAATGCCTGGTCCAACTCTCAACATTTCTACACTCATGAAAGAGGTATGCCCTTTTGTTTGTTGGAATAACACAGTCAATTCATATGACAGAACATATTTGTAACACCTCAGACTTTAGACAGAGTCCTACATCGGCAAAACACAAGAGGGATTCTGGGTATATAAGTTAACAAGCCTTAGACCCTAGTGACGCGTTTTAAACCCGTGAGGGTCCAGGCCCTGAGCGAACAATATCACTAGCGGGCTGGATTGTTACAATGCTTTACTTGAAACTGTTTGGAATTGTCTGGCTTATGTTTTTTTTCTTGATGTCCCCATTTTGTTTAGTAGTCTTTAGGACAATATTTAGTTGAAATTGAAAAAAGTGTTTGGAAAAAGTTGTGTTTTGGAGTGAGCTTCTGTTAAAATATGTCTTAGGCATAACTCTTACCCCAAATGCTAGCTCGGATGGAGGAGGATTAGCCAAGCCTGACGTGGGATTCATTCCATTCATCAAATTCCCCCCACCCCCACGCCAAGATCCGAACATTCTTTATCCGGGTTCCCTGATCTGGAGAGTGCACAGTCATTTTGGGGGAGAGAGTATTTTCACCCCTTTTCGGAAGGGGAAAAGTGCATAGTTAGCCACTAATTATTTAGTTTTTAGCCATTGTTTTAAATGTATTTACTCTTTTGCCAGTGCTTTAATAAACTTTTACCCGACCGTACAAAAATACCCCTATGCTAGCCATGGTGTCCTTAACTTCATGAGTGTTGTGTAAATATTAAGCACCTTTTGTTGTTAAACTTTAGGACATCATGTCCTTAACTTCATATGTGCGGTGTAAATGTTAAGTACATGGTGTCCTTAACTTCATATGTGCAGCGTAAATGTTAAGGACATAATGTCCTTAACTTCATGAGTGTTGTGTAAATATTAAGGACATGACTAGCTTTATGTCCAGAAGTTAAGGACATTTCAGGAAAGTTTGTCCTCAATATTAGATTCCTAGTTCAATATTTCAGGACGTTTAGAAAATTATGTCCTAACGTTTACTTTTTTCGCTTAATGTCCAGAAGTTAAGGACATTTCAGAAATTGAATTTGATTTTCGTGTAATCCCCACAAAACAAACTCAAGTAAGGAATACATCTTCCCAATATCAGTACAAAGAAATCTCAATAGCTAATTTGATTCAATTTTAACGAAATCAACAAAGCCAGGTGGTCATCTTCTGCAAAATCGGCTTTGCAAATTTTCGACAAACCCTACCAAATTAGATCACAAATAGTCCAAGTATGTAGAATCAACTCATAAAGGTGTTTCTCAATAAATATTTTGAATACCCAATTGATTCTGAATACCCAAAATTTCATAGAAGAAACGAGAGCTTAAGTACCGGAGAGAAGCGAGGGTTTGGAGATTTTGATAATGAAAAAGAGTTGAAAAGAAAAGAGATGATGAAAGGATAAAAACATCTATTCATATTAATTATATCAAAGTAGTGGCTAAAATGCTCAACATTAAAATTGTTGGCCAAATCCTAAATAGCATCTTAAAAACTGGCCACCCCATGCCATTTCCACTCTTCTGAGGGCCCACATCGACCACGGGCCTGCCTCTGATACCCAAGGGAGGAGGGCTGCCCAATCCTTATCAGGAGACCAGTGATGTGGGATTCATTCCATTCAGTGAGATTTTGGAAAATATTTTGTGTCAAGTATAACTATTTTCGAGCAGTTCTGATATTATCCACACAATGTGATTTCATAAACAAGAAAAGACACTAAAATGGAAAATAGTTTCCTGAGCTTAGCACTGATTCTATTTATTATGGTTTCTCTCTGGATTAATATCTTTTATTTGCTGTTAAAAGTTACTTAGGAAACAGAATCCACAGCTTGATAATCGTTACACATATGATAATGGACCTAATAATCCTCCAACCACATTCAACTTTGGCCAAAAACATCTGGAGACCTATGTCTATCAGCTGAGCCCTTTAAAGGTAAGAAAACTCAAAATTTACTCATAACAATAATTGACTAGAAATTGGACTTAACTACCGGAGAAATTCAAAAATAGCCAGATTTACAGGTGGTCATTCCAAAATAGTCGCACTTTCAAAACGAAATTTAGCCACTTTTCATGAAAACACTGTTCAAAATCCGAAAAATACTTTAGTATAATATGCTGGAGTTCCAGCATAAGTATACTAGAACTCCAGCATAATATAGTGGAGTTCCAGCATGGGTATACCGGTCCAGTATAATATGCTGGAAATTCATACACAAGTGCTCGAATCTCCAGTATATTATGCTGGAACTTTCCGCGTGTTGGAGTTCCAGTATAATATGCTGGAAGTTCATACATAGGTGCACAGAACTACAGTATATTATACTAGACCGGTCTTTGTTGCAGCAAAATAGTGACTATTTTTCAATGAATTGGCAAACGCTGACTATTTTTGAATGACCCGTCCGAAAACTGGCTAGCCCGTGCTTTTTATACTAACCAACCATCTAATTTGTCTCAGGATTTGGCACTGGCAACAACATTAGTGAGACCACTATATTTGTACACTGATGAAGACATGTCAAAGGAACTAATCTTATCACAAGAGAATTATGGATCGGTTAATCGAGTTTTTATTATATCTAATGAAGATAAGGTAGTAACAAGGGAAATTCAAGAATGGATGATTGAAATGAATCCAACAGATGAAGTGAAAGAGATTGAAGGATCAGATCATATGGTTATGATGTCAAAACCTGTTGAGCTTTTTGTTCATCTTCTGCTCATTGCTCAGAAATATACTAACACAATAATCAACACTTAAACGATTAGGTCCTCCAATCTATATGTATAATCATTTTCATATATTATACTGGACCGATATACTTTGCCAATTACGATGTTAGAGAATTATATTGGCGATGGACGTTTACTGAGAATGGCGTTCTTCTGGAAAGACTTCTTCCCAAATAACTTAAGGTTAAAGAGCATACCACAATACGTCCCAAATAGGCGTCATTCATGGGTACTTGAGCGAGTTTTTTTTAAATCTTTTCGAAATAGTTGATATGTTCTTCAATATCTTATAAGTACTCATAAATTTATCTTTGTTTTCATGGATTTAGTGCATGTTATTTTATTTTCCTATTTAAATAGTTTATATACAAAAGGAATAGCATGTTAAAATAAAATTGCTATGGTTTTCCAAAATATTAGGTACTAAATAATTCAGAATACAAGTGTAACGCACGTGTCGAAAAATTAATGAATATATACATACCTGCATTATACTAGTATTTAACATTTAAAAGATCAAAACAAGATTACTTAAGTCAAACGGGAATTGTTTAAGAAAAACTGGAAAAGTATAAACACGTAGATCACGGGTTGAAATGTTTGCTAAACATGCACAATCAACATATCAAATGATGATTTTCTTTTTTTTTAATACATAAAAATGGCGGAAATAGATTAACATGATGATAGGTTATAATTACGTATAGTCGTTTATTACACTCTAATTTACTGTACTTTAATTGAGTTTGAGCTTTAATCGCTAGTGTTTTACACTAATTGTGTGTTTTATGTCTTTTATGAGTGATTCCGAGCTATGTAGATATTACGAAATGAATTCAAGTGATTTCGAGCTTTGAAGTCTGAGTAAAATCCCAAGGAATTAAGCCGGGATCGTGTTCAGAAATCATCGGATGATAGTTAAGAACGAAGAAAGAATCGAGTAGGCATATGGCGCACTGTCTAGTAAAATGCACATAACGTTTCGCTCAGAATTCCATTTGGGCTCCATAATATATGGTTGAAAAGCTAATTCAAAGTGCTACAACTTTCATGTTTTACATTTTTTCAAATTTCAAACATAAAAGGGTGAAAAGTGCGCGGCAAGTGCGCGACTGCGCAAATGGGGTAGAAACTGGCCAAAGTGCGGGGTTGATGCGCAACCGCACACGTCCTGTCGGGGAAAAGTGTCCTTTTTCGCGTAGGATAAGGTATAATTATTTGGTCCCGACCCTACTCAGTATATATACATTGAAAAACAATATTTTGAGGACTTTTGATACACTTTAGACCTAAGGAGGCAAGTACACACTAGGAGCAAGGTGGAGAATTCTTCAACGAGTTTTTCACTTCCTTCTTTCTATTTTTGTTATTGGTTATGAATTCTAGTATTGTAGTTACACATACTATTATGATTAGCTAATTGTTATCTAAGGTTTTGATGGAACCTCTTGGAGGATGAATTATTGTTATGTTTTAATATAATTTAACCTTTGAATTTGTCTATTTGTTCAACTACGTGCTTATTTCAGTTGATTGAATGGCCATCGATTGACTGTGCCTATTTATTATGTGTTGCTTGAGAAATGATACATATGTAGGTGGTTGTTGAACAACGTCACTCCTAACGTATGTGAGAAATCAATACATCAGGTTCAAAGGTAGGTTTAGAAATAACAAAGCCTTGACGTGGTCATAATGAGAGGTTAGATAAAGCCAACTAGCGTAGTTCGAGAGAATATGTCTGGTAAATTGTTGTAGTTGCTCGAGAGAGAATTACAGCACCTAAAGCGCTCACGATTAGTAGAGAATATATAGGCGAAATTGTAGGGAACATAGCGGGAAGGATTCCAACATTTGGGGAAATCATAACTCTAGACCTCCTAAATTTAATCTCCAACCCTTAGTATCTTTAGTTGTTAATTTATTTAGTTTCTTAGTCAGTTAGTTAGATATATGAATCTTAATCTTTATAACATAGAAATTTATTCGAGCTTGTCTTCTTAGCGATATTGAACAATTATGACGAAATCTTAGTTCTCTGTGGGATTCGACTTTGAATTCTTAGACCGGATTATATTTGCAATGGCCGCTTATCCTTTTTAGGACTAGAGTTGGGCGTGATCACATGATAAGAGAGAGAGCAATGATGATACACTAATACACCAATAGTAACAATAACAAGATACTCAGTATTATCCCACAGTATGGGATCTGAAAAGATAACGTGTAAGCAAAAGTTATTTATAATAGACCCTCGGCTCATAAAAGTTAATACATTAAACATGTAAATATATCGCTTAACGCGGACCTTTTTTGTTCCAAACATTTGTCCTGAGAGAATTCCTCTTTACCTGGAAAGTTCATCAATCAATAATAATTACAAGTAATAAATGGCAACAAGCAGATTAAATTTTAAGATTAGGTAGGAATTATTCTTGTAAGCAAATTCAAACTAATGGAATATTCCCACATAGTGAACGTTCCATTTCTTAATTAATCAAAAACCAAAGGCATATTAAGTTATTTAATGCATATTAATTAAGAAATCCCCAAAACATTCATTGCGTGTATGGCTACATGCAATTAAAAAAAAGGCCACTTGTCTTGTGTCCTTGAAATGGCCACATTGGTCAATTAATTTCTTATTTTAATGGCCATGCAATAAATGGATAAGGTTGCCAACAATACTTTAGCAAAGTGTGTCATTCACAATTGTGAATCCATTCCAACCCCTCTTTCTCACTTATCTTTTATTTGCATTATTACTAGGGATTGTTACACACATATCCGGTCAGATTTAATGTTTATTTTCTGTAGTCAGTATACATATAATATATATTAATTATACATAGCTATATATATATATATTATATATGAATTATTCATATATTATACATCTGCCGGCTATTTTAAGTTTAAAATTAGGTGGACGGCTAGTTGAGTTAAATCTTCTTATTAATTATTACTCTCCCTATGTTTCAATTAATAAGAACTTATTTCTTATTCAGTCTGTGCCAAAAAGAATATTCCTTTTTCCATATTTAGAAATAATTTAACTTTATACAATAATTTATGTAACCACAAAATATATGCACCTCATTTTACATTACCAGTTCAAAAGCTTTCTTTTTTTCTTAAAATTCCGTGTTCAGTCAAATATATTCACATAAATTGAAACGGACCCACCCCACCGCCATCACCCCACCCCCAACCCACGAAAAACAAAGACCTTTTTTCTTTTTGTGTCCCTTGGGGTTTTCCAAAGGCCAAATTAATTAGCTAAAGCTTCTTTCACTTCTATAGCCAAGGAGTAGTTTCTTGCAACTATATATAAATAGAGAATTGTGAAAGTGTTTATTCTTACAAAGAGAAATTAATACGCGGAAACTAGAAAAAGAAACCGAGAGATCATTTATCATTATTATTACTAGTATTATTCGTTGTTTGCTATTATCAATATGGTGATTCAAAGGTTGGAAATATGTGTAGAGATGGTGAAAATGGCAATAGAGTTTGTGGCTGTGGTTGTTGATGCAGTTGGTACTGTCATTTCTAAAGACAATTCTAATTCTTCATCTTCATCTTCAACACAATCCATTCTTCCAACTCCTTACGTTGGATTCTAATTAGTTTTTCGTATTTATTTTCGTCTTTTTGTTAGATTAAGCAACATTTAATGGACAGTGAGAATTCATATAAACGACCAATCCAACTTTATTAGAGTTGGTATTTGGGAGCTTAATAGTTTTGGTAGGGTTTTATATTTCTCATACACTTAGATTTTTTCTTGTTAAAGTTTGTAGTTTGTACTTTGTAGCATAGTAAATGAAATTCATCTTATATTGCTTATTGGCTTCTTCTTCGTGTTCTTCAATTTGCTGTTATTGTGTTCCTAATTATTTAGAAAAATTGGACGACAAGTTACTATTAAAAAAAATCTTAATGAATATTTTTTATCGAATTAGATATTTTATTGGTTCATATACGGAGGCGGATCTAGAATTTTAAGTGTATGGGTTCCTAAAAAAATCTCAAGTTAATATATAATAATAACTAGATTAACGGAGTGAGTTCCAAACTAAATAGTCATAAGGTTACCAAATAGTCATGCAAATTGATGACAAATTAAAGTTTTATAATATTCAACAGGAAATGATTGGAACAAATGATCCACTTAATAAGCTCTATAGTTTGAATTATATTAGTAGTTTTGCAGTATTTTACTCCTTTTATGAATTTGGTCAACTATTAGAGCCTTAGAGGGGTATAGAAGGGTACTTTTGAGTGATCGAATTGAAGTGTTTGGATGAAAACTTCATACAATTCCGAGATCGAGATGCTAAATCGGTGCAAGTCACTACTAGAAAACTGTCAAAATCCGTCCAGAGTACATCGATCGAAATTGTTCAGAATAAAAAACCGATCGTGTTGGTCGAAAATAAAGAAAACCGGTCGAAAAATTCAATTAACAGATTGTACATAAATATACCGACCATCGGCCAGAAAACGTGGTCCCATAACAAAAGAAAAATTACTTTATCCGACGCAGTTAAAAATTCCGACCGACTGCGATCGAAAAATAGTCAAATCTTTGAGCAAATCCGAATCAGACTTGTATACTATCTACCAAAGAAAAGATTAATTAAAATATATTATATAATACCTACAATTTATTTGTATCTAGGCTAAAACCGACTTCGGTCGATTTTTAAATCAAATGATTTTTTGTTAAATTTAGAATTATATTACCGAACGATTTCGGTCGGAATGGTCGTGGCCAAACGGCCAAAGACCACTTAAACTTACTGATCGAAATTTCCCACTGATTTCGGTCGAATATTTCCAAATTAAATCTGCCATAGACGGGTTCTTTGCCATTTCCCTCTTTTCTCTATCTCTCTTGCATCTCTCTTCTTCTCCTCCTCTACAATCGCGATTCCCCAAAATCCCCACCCAAAATCAACTCCTATCTCCCTCTTCACACACAAAAAAAAGCACCTAGAAGTCTCCCTCCCCTCCCCCGCCAATGTTCCGCCAGCACCCACTGCCTCCTCCGCCACCACTGCTCCGTCGGCACCCATAGCAAACTGGTCATCCTCCTCCACCCAAAATCTATGATGACCCAAAAAGCCATCCCGTGTATTTTTAGCTAAATCTGTGTTTCGAGGCCATGAAAACCTCCTTCTATCTTACCTCGATGTGCGCGCGCAGTCCGGACGTGTAGCCGGGAAGCCGTTATGAGAAAAAAACTAATGAAATGATTTTTTTGTGTTGAAATTTGAGTAAAGTTGACTTTGGTCAATATTTTTTGTAAACGGACCCAAACCCGTGATTTGACGGGCCCGGAGGGTCCGTAGAAAAATATGGGACTTGGGCGTATGCCCGAAATCGAATTCCGAGGTCCCAAGTCCGAGAAATAAATTTTTAAAGAAAATTATTTTCTGAAAAATAATAAAGGTTTTTGAAAATAAAATTCTATGTGAAACCTGTGGTATCGGGCTCGTATCTTGGTTCCGGAGCCCAGTACAGGTTCGATATGATTTATATGTGTGATTTGTGAAGTTTGGTAAGAAACGGACTTCGTTTGACGTGATCCGGATAAAAACAAATGCAAAATTTGAAGTTTTAAGAAGTTTTGAAGTATTTCATTGATTTTGAGGTTTAATTCGATGTTTATGATGTTATTTTGGTGATTTGATTACACGAATAAGTCTGTAGGATGTTTTTGAGGTTGTGTGCATCTTTGGTTTTGAGCCCCGAGGGCTCGGGTGAGTTTTGGGTAGGTGTCGGAGTGCAAAACTTGGTAAAAATCTAGTGTTTTGATGTTGTATCTGGTGCCCAGGCCTTTTGACCTTCGCGATCGCGGTCCACTAAGTGCGATCGCGATGTGCAAATGGGCAGGAGCGGAAATTAACCCTACGCGAGTGCAGGGCTCCAATCGCGAACGCGGAGCTTTGGGGGTACTGCTCTTCGCGAACGCGACAAGCCTCATGCGAACGCGTAGTGCATTAGGGGGTCTAGGGGTTGGGTAGTTGTAGCTCTTCGCGAGCGCGACCAATGGCTCGCGAACACGTAAGCCTGGAAGGCCAAACCTTCGCGAACGCAGCCAAAAGCTCGTGATCGCATAGACTAATAAATCAAACCTTCACGAACGCGGCCTGGGGCCCGCGAACGTGAAGAACAATTTTTGCCCAGTTGTTTTTAAGTTCAAAACAGAATGTTTTACGGGAAATTGCCAATTTTTCATAAACTCCATCTTCTCCACACCTCTTAGGCGATTTTTGAAGAGCTTCTTCACTATAACCTCTTAGGTAAGTAATTCTAACCTTGTTTTCTTCCATTTTTATTAACACCCATTAGATTCTAGGCCTAAACACATGGGATTTAAGGTAGAAATTTGGGATTTGGGTAGAGTTAGTGCTTTTTGATTATTTGGGAATTTGACCTCGTTTTGGAGTCGGATTTCAAAACAAATTATATATTCGGGATCGTGGGTGAATAGGTGATCGGGTTTTGGTTCGAACCTCGTATTTTGACCAAGCGGGCCCGAGGTCGATTTTTGGAAATTTGGGAAGAATGTTGGAAAATCTATAATTAAGCATTGGAATTGAATTGTTAAGCATTTATTGATGTTATTGGGTCAATTATGTCTAGATACGATTGATTTGGAGTTGTGTTCGAAGGAAAAGCGGTGCTAGAGACTTGATTTTGATTCTTGGAGTCGAGGTAAGTGTTTGGTCTAACCTTAGCTTGAGGGAATAGGTGTTGAGTCATATGTCCTACGTGTTTATTCCATGTTCAATGTATATGTGAGGTGATGAGTACATATGCATTGTTGTCAAGCATGCCCGTGAGTCGGTCTTTATGATATATGCGTTTTTCTTCGTTATTTACTGTGTTATGAAGTAGGTTTCATTTTGGAGGTTATTCAATTGTGGGAAATACTTGGTTGTGATCACTATTGATTAAATGTTCGGTTGAGGATTATTTTGTAAGTTATACACTTGAGCGAGATTGGTTGTAGCTGTGTCCCTTGCCGGAACGGTAATATCTCTGTTATTGTTCCCTTGCCGGGTTGTTGTGACTTATGATTTATGTTGTTGATTTTCCGTGCCAAAATGTTGTTCTTGATATTGTTTGGGTGAGGAAGAGTGTAAGGCACGAAGGGTGATACCGTGTATTTATTTATTGCATTGTGATGATGAGAGTTTAAAACACGAAGGGTGATGCCGTGTATTTATTTATTGCATTGTGAGGATGAGAGTGTAAAAGCACGAAGGATCATGCCGTGCCGTTTTTATTTAATTATTGCTTTGGTGAGGATGAGAGTAAAGCCGTGCACTTGTTTTGGTGAGGATGAGAGTAAAGCACGAAGGGTGATGCCGTGTACCTGTTTGTTCTATGTGTTTACTTCCTGTGTTATTTTTGATACTTAGACTGTTGCTTTGTTCTGTGATTAGGTACTTGTTTTCCCCTTGTCCCCAACATGTTCTCCCCCGTTATTCACTTAACTGTTTATTTCCCGCCGTTATTCCTGTTATATATATTATTAAATTGCACATGTGTTTATTATTTGTCGTGTCTAGCCTCGTTACTACTTCGCCGAGGTTAGGCTCGGCACTTACTCAATACATGCGGTCGGTTGTACTGATGCTACACCTGCACTTCTTTATGTTGTGCAGATTACGGTACCGGACCCGGTGGACACTGATCGAGGGAGTATCCTTCAGTCCACAAGCGACACTGAGATAGTCCTGCAGGCGTCCGCAAGCCTTGGCGTCACCTCCTATCTCTTTCCTTTTTCTGTCTTTCCTTTGTATTTCTGAGACAGTTGTATATGTTTGTTCAGACCCTTTGTTTTTAGCAATCTTACACAGTCCGTGAAGTTGTGATACCATTTCTGGGGGTCTTATTAAGGATTTTGTAATGTTAATTACTTAAGTTATTGGATTTCATGGTTTCCGTACTCTTATTCATATTTGTTCTTGTTATTTCAAATGTCTAGTAATAAGGAAATAAGTATATTGACTGGAACGTTGGCTTGTCTAGCGGGTTCAACGTTAGACGCCATCAGGGTCCCGACTGTGGGATTTTGGGTCGTGACAGGTTGGTATCAGAGTACTAGGTTTCTTAGGTCTCACAATTCACAGACAAACTTGGTAGAGTCTGAGGGATCGGTACGGAGACGTCTGTACTTATCCCGCAGAGGCTGCAGAGTTAGGAATAACTTCACATTTCTTTTCTGTCGTGCGCTTCCAATTCTAAATGCTAATTGAGTTTCTATTCTATTTTCTCGCAGATGGAGAGAACGTGTGCTTCCTCATCTACCGATCAGCAGCCCGATCCTCCTGTTGCATCTCCTACGAGGGGCCGAGGACGAGGTCGAGGCCGGGCTAGAGGCCGAGGCAGGGGCAGGGGCAGGGCTCAGTCAGAGCAGCAACCCCAGTAGAGGACCCACATGTAGATTTTGCCGGTGAGGTTCTTGCTCAAACGGTTCCGGTCGGACCAGCTCAGGTCCCAGAGGGGTTCATTGCCACCCCGTTACTCCAGGACGCTCTGGTCCGCTTAGTGGGCCTAATGGAGAGCGTGGCTCAGGCCGGTCTACTTCTACAGCACCAGCCGTCTCTCAGGCTGGGGGAGGGCCCCAGACTCCTACTACTCGCACACCAGAGCAATTAGGCACTCAGTTCCAGACTCCAGCACCTCAGATAGCTGGAGTAGCTCAGCCGGGTATTGTGGCACAGGCAGTTGAGGGAGCAGCTATGTCTGCTGATGCTTTGTGGAGATTGGATCGGTTCACCAAGTTATTTCCTACTACTTTTACTAGTGCACCATCAGAGGATCCCCGGGATTACTTGGACAGTTGCTATGAGGTTCTTCGGAACATGGGAATCGTAGAGACCAATGGGGTTGATTTTGCTACATTCCATCTTTCTGGTACCGCCAAGACTTGGTGGAGGGACTATTGCTTGACCAGACCAGCTGGGTCTTCGCCTTTGACTTGGGCTTAGTTCGCCGAGTTATTCTTGGGGAAGTTTCTTCCAGTCACCCAGAGAGAGTACTATCAGAGGCAGTTTGAGCGCCTCCAGCAGGGATCTATGACTGTTACACAGTATGAGACCAGGTTCATCACTTTGGCCCGACATGCTATCATGATACTCCCCACCGATCGAGAGAGGGGGAGAAGGTTTATTGAGGGGCTAGCTCAGCCTATTAGACTTCAGATGGCCAGAGAGTCAGGTACTGATATTTCATTTAAGGATGCGACCAATGTGGCCAGGAGGATTGAGATGGTCTTGTCACAGGGCGGTGGTCAAGGGTCTGACAAGAGACCTCGTCATTTCGGCCGATTCAGTGGTGCCTCATCTGGAGGAAGAGATCCTTTTGGCAGAGGTCATCCTCCTAGACGATACCAGTCGGCACTTCAGGTATCCTGCAGTGCACCACCAGCTCCTATCAGTGCACCACCAGTTCCTATCAGTGCACCGCCTCTTCAGAGCTTCCAGGGTGGTTATTCTGGTAGACAGGGACAGTTTCAAGGCCAGCAGTCTCAGCATCAGCGGTCTTGTTACTCCTGTGGTATTCCAGGGCACATTGCTAGGTATTTTCCTCGAGCTTCTAGTAGTTCTCAGCATCCGGGTTCCCGTGCTATGATTCTCGCACCAGGTGCACCCCCACCCCCTCATCCAGCTAGGGGTGGAGGTCGAGGTGCCATAGGTGGAGGCCAGACAGTTAGAGGTAGAGGACAGGACATGAGAGGTAGAGGTCAGCCCGCAGTAGGTCGACCCAGAGATGTTCAAGTTGGAGGGGCTCCGCCTCGATGCTATGCTATTCCTGCCAGACCTGAGGTTGAGGCCTCTGATGCAGTCATTACAGGTATGGTTTCAGTTTGCAGCAGAGATGCTTCAGTTTTATTTGATCCGGGGTCTACATTCTCCTATGTGTCTTCATATTTTGCTCCTTATCTGATTATGCCCCGTGATTCCCTGAGTACTCCTGTATATGTATCTACACTGGTGGGTGATTCTATTGTAGTAGATCGAGTCTACCGTTCATGCTTAGTGGTTATTGGTGGTCTGGAGACCCGTGTAGATTTCTTGCTTCTTGATATGGTTGATTTCGATGTCATCTTGGGGATGGATTGGTTATCCCCCTATCATGCTATTCTGGACTGCCATGCCAAGACTGTGACCTTGGCCTTACCAGGATCACCCTGATCGGGGTGGAGGGGGACTCCTGGTCATTCTTTGGGCAGTGTTATTTCATACATGAAGGCTCGGCATATGGTCGAGAAGGGTTGTTTGGCATATTTGGCGTATGTTCGTGATTCTAGTGTTGAGGTTCCTTCTATGGAGTCCGTGCCCATTGTTTGTGAGTTTCCAGAGGTATTCCCTGCTGACCTCCCAGGTATGCCACCCGACAGGGATATTGACTTTTGCATTGATTTGGCTCCGGGCACTCAGCCCATTTCTACACCGCCATATCGTATGGCCCCGCCAGAGTTAAAGGAGTTGAAGGATCAGTTGCAGGATTTCCTAGCTAAAGGCTTCATTAGGCCTAGTGTTTCTCCTTGGGGTGCCCCAGTGTTGTTTGTTAAGAAGAAAGATGGCTCAATGAGAATGTGTATTGATTACCGGCAATTGAACAAGGTTACTATCAAGAATAAGTATCCTTTGCCGAGGACTGATGATTTATTCGACCAACTTCAGGGTGCTATAGTGTTTTCCAAGATTGATTTGAGATCTAGCTACCATCAGTTGAGGATTAGGGCATCCGATGTCCCTATATGGGCATTACGAGTTCTTGGTGATGTCATTTAGGTTGACAAATGCCCCAGCTGCTTTTATGGAATTGATGAACCGAGTGTTCAGGCCCTATTTGGACTCGTTTGTTATTGTTTTCATTGATGATATATTGATATACTCTCGCAGCCGAGAGGATCACGAGCAGCACCTTCGAGTCGTCCTCCAGACTCTGAAGGAGAGTCAGTTGTATGCCAAATTTTCCAGGTGTGAGTTCTGGTTGAGTTCGGTTGCATTTATGGGTCATGTGGGGTCGGCAGAGGGTATTCAGGTGGATCCCAAGAAGATTTCAGCAGTCAGAGATTGGCCTAGACCCACCTCAGCTACAGAGATTCGGAGCTTCTTGGGCTTGACAGGTTATTATCACCGGTTTGTGGAGGGTTTTACATCTATTGCAGCCCCAATGACCAGATTGACTCAGAAGGGTGCCCAGTTCAGGTGGTCTGATGAGTGTGAGGCGAGCTTTCAGAAGCTCAAGACAGCCTTGACCACGGCACCCGTGTTAGTTTTGCCCACAGGTTCAGGGTCGTATACCGTGTATTGTGATGCTTCACGGGTGGGGCTTGGTGAAGTGTTGATGCAGGATGGCAAGGTTATAGACTATGCTTCTCGTCAGTTGAAGATTCACGAGAAGAACTATCCAGTTCATGATTTGGAGTTAGCAGCCATTGTACATGCGCTAAAGATTTGGAGGCATTACCTGTATGGTGTATCCTGTGAGGTGTTCACTGATCATAAGAGTTTGCAGTATATGTTCAAGCAGAAAGAGTTGAATATGAGGCAGAGGAGATGGTTAGAGCTGTTGAAGGATTATGACATTACCATTCTATATCATCCGGGGAAGGCCAATGTGGTGGCCGATGCTTTGAGCCGGAAGTCAGCCAGCATGGGTAGTCTTGCCTATATACCGGTCGGGGATCGACCGCTTGCTTTAGATGTTCAGGCCTTGGCCAATCGATTCATAAGATTGGATGTTTCAGAGACTGGCAGTGTTTTGGATTATAATGTGGCCCTTTCTTCATTGTTTGATCGTATTCAAGACCGGCAGTATGATGATCGTCATTTATGTGTTCTTAGAGATACGGCCCGACACGGAGGTGCGAAGCAGGTTACAGTTGATGATGATGGAGTCTTGAGGATGTAGGGCCGTGTTTGTGTGCCTGCTGTGATGGTATTCGTGAGTTGATATTGCAGGAGGCCCATAGTTCCTGGTATTCCATTCATCCGGGCGCCGCGAAGATGTACCACGATTTGCGCCAGCATTATTGGTGGCAAAGGATGAAGAAGGACATTTTGGCATATATAGCTCGATGCTTGAACTGTCAGCAGGTTAAGTACGAGCACCAGAGACCCGATGGTTTGATGCAACAAATTGAGCTTACCGAGTGGAAGTGGGAGCGTGTTACCATGAGTTTCATAGTTGGGATTCCAAGGACTCATAGGATGTTTGATGCAATGTGGGTCATTGTGGATAGGCTGACCAAGTCAGCACACTTCATTCTTGTATCAGTTTCGTATTCTTCGGAGAAGTTGGCAAAAATCTACATTAGGAAGATTGTTCGCTTTCATGGTGTGCCCGTGTCTATTATTTCTGACCGAGGTACTCATTTTACCTCCCATTTCTGGAGAATATTTCAGCTTGAGTTGGGCACACGGGTTGAATTGAGCACAACATTTCATCTTCAGACGGACGGGCAGTCCGAGCGTACCATTCAGACCTTGGAGGATATATTGCGAGCATGTGTCATTGACTTTGGAGGTTCATGGGACCAATTTTTGTTTCTAGCTGAGTTTGCCTACAACAACCGCTACCAGGCGAGCATTCAGATGGCTCATTACGAAGCCCTGTATGGTAGGCGGTGTCGGTCGCCAATCGGGTGGTTTGAGCCGGGAGAGGCTAGATTGTTGGGTTCAGAGTTAGTTCAGGATGCCTTGGATAAGGTGAAGATCATTCAGGATAGACTTCGCACAGCTCAGTCCAGGCAGAAGAGTTATGCAGACCGTAGAGTTCGTGATTTGACATTCATGGTTTGTGACCAGGTATTTCTTCGGGTGTCGCCCATGAAGGGCGTGATGAGGTTCGGGAAGAAGGGAAAGTTGATCCCTAGGTACATTGGTCCCTTTGAGATTCTTGAGAAGGCAGGAGATGTGGCCTATAGACTTGCTTTACCACCGAGTTTATCAGTCGTGCATCCGGTGTTTCATGCATCTATGCTTCGGAAGTATGTTGCCGATCCATATCATGTGCTAGACTTCAGCGGTGTCCAGTTGGACAAGGATTTGACTTATGAGGAGGAGCCGATAGTCATATTAGCTCGGCAGGTTCGTCAGCTGAGATTGAAGAGTTATCCTTCGGTTCGTGTTCAGTGGAGAGGTCAGCTTGTTGAGGCAGCTACTTGGGAATCCGAGTTCGATATGCGGAGCCGATATCCCCATCTTTTTCCCGATTCAGGTATCTTTCTATGTCCGTTCGAGGACGAACGTTTGTTTTAGAGGTGGAGATTGTGATGACCCAAAAGGTCATCCCGTGTATTTCTAGCTAAATCTTTGTTCCGAGGTCATGAGAACCTCCTTCTATCTCACCTCGATTTGCGTGCGCAGCCCGGGCGTGTAGCCGGGAAGCCGTTATGTGAAAAGCACCAATGAAAATGATATTTTTGTGTTGAAAATTGAGTAAAGTTGACTTTGGTCAACATTTTTGGTAAACGGACCCGGACCCGTAATTTGATGGGCCGGGAGGGTTTCGTATGAAAATATGGGACTTGGGCGTATGCCCGGAATCGAATTCCGAGGTCCCAAGTCCGAGAAATGAATTTTTAAAGAAAATTGTTTTCTGAAAAATAATAAAGGTTTTTGAAAATGAAACTCTATGTGAAACCTGTGGTATCAGGCCCGTATCTTGGTTCCGGAGCCCGGTACGGGTTCGATATGATTTATATGTGTTATCTGTGAAGTTTGGTAAGAAACGGACTTCGTTTGACGTGATTCGGATAAAAAAATGCAAAATTTGAAGTTTAAAGAAGTTTTGAAGTATTTCATTGATTTTGAGGTTTAATTCAATGTTTATGATGTTATTTTGGTGATTTGATTACACGAATAAGTCCATAGGATGTTTTTGAGGTTGTGTGCATATTTGGTTTTGAGTCCCGAGGGCTCGGGTGAGTTTCGGGTAGCTGTCGGAGTGCAAAACTTGGTAAAAATCTAGTGTTTTGATGTTGTATCTGGTGCCCATCTTTTGACCTTCGCGATCGCGGTCCACTAAGTGCGATCGCGATGTGAAAATGGGAAGGAGCAAAAATTAACCCTACGCGAACGCAGGGCTCAGATCGCGAACGCGGAGCTTTGGGGGTACTACTCTTCGCGAACGCGACAAGCCTCATGCGAACGCGTAGTGCATTAGGGGGTCTGGGGGTTGGGTATCTGTAGCTCTTCGCGAACGCGACCGATGGCTCACGAACGCGTAAGCCTGGAAGGCCAAACCTTTGCGAACGTAGCCAAAAGCTCGTGATCGCATAGGCTAATAAATCAAACTTTCACGAACGCGGCCTGGGGCCCGCGAACGCGAAGAACAATTTTTGCCCAATTGTTTTTAAGTTCAAAACAGAATGTATTAAGGAAAATTGCCCATTTTTCATAAACTCCATCTTCTCCACACCTCTTAGGCGATTTTTGAAGAGCTTCTTCACTATAACCTCTTAGGTAAGTAATTCTAAACTTGTTTTTTTCCATTTTTATTAACATCCATTAGATTCTAGACCTAAAAACATGGGATTTAAGGTAGAAATTAGGGATTTGGGTAGAGTTGTTTTTTTTAATTATTTGGGAATTTGACTTTATTTTGGGGTCGGATTTCAAAATAAATTATATATTCGGGCTCGTGGTTGAATGGGTGATCGGGTTTTGGTTCGAACCTCGTCTTTTGACCAAGCGGGCCCGGGGTCAATTTTTAGAAATTTGGGAAGAATGTTGGAAAATCTATAATTAAGCATTGGAATTGAATTGTTAAGAATTTATTGATGTTATTGGGTCAATTATGTCTAGATACGATTGATTTGGAGTCGGGTTCAAAAGGAAAAGCGGTGCTAGAGGCTTGATTTGGATTCTTCGAGTCGAGGTAAGTGTTTGGCCTAACCTTAGCTTGAGGGAATAGGTGTTGAGTCATATGTGCTACGTGTTTGTTCCATGTTCAATGTATAGGTGAGGTGACGAGTACCTATGCATTGTTGTCAAGCATGCCCGTGAGTCGGTCTTTATGATATATGTGTTTTTCTTCGTTATTTACTGTGTTATGAAGTAGATTTCATTTTGGAGGTTATTCAATTGTGGGAAATACTTGGTTGTGAACACTGTTGATTAAATGTTCGGTTGAGGATTATTTTGTTAAGTTATACAATTAAGCGATATTGGTTGTAGCTGTGTCCCTTGCCGGGACGGTAATATCTCTGTTATTGTTCCCTTTCCGGGTTGTTGTGACTTATGATTTATGTTATTGATTTTCCTTGCCAAACTGTTGTTCTTGATATTGTTTGGGTGAGGAAGAGTGTAAAGCACGAAGGGTGATGCCGTGTATTTATTTATATCATTGTGAGGATGAGAGTATAAAGCACGATGGGTGATACCGTGTATTTATTTATTGCATAGTGAGGATGAGAGTGTAAAAGCACGAAGGATCATGTCGTGCCATTTTTATTTAATTATATCTTTGGTTAGGATGAGTGTAAAAGCACGAAGGGTGATGTCGTGCACTTGTTTTGGTGAGGATGAGAGTAAAGCACGAAGGGTGATGCCGTGTACTTGTTTGTTCTATGTGTTTACTTCCTGTGTTTTTTTTATACTTAGAGTGTTGCTTTGTTGTGTGATTCAGTACTTGTTTTCCCCTTGTCCCCAGCATGTTCTCCCCCGTTATACAGTTAATTGTTTATTTCACGCCGTTATTCCTGTTATATATTATTGAATTGCACAGGTGTTAATTATTTTTGTGTCTTAGCCTCGTCACTACTTCACCGAGGTTAGACTCGGCACTTACTCAGTACATGGGGTCGGTTGTACTGATGCTACACCTGCACTTCTTTATGTTGTGCATATTACGGTACCGGACCCGGTAGACACTGATCGAGGGAGTATCCTTCAGTCCACAGGCGACACTGAGGTAGTCCTGCAGGCGTCCGTGGGCCTTGGCGTCACCGCCAATCTCTTTCGTTTCTCTGTCTTTCCTTTGTCTTTCTGAGACAGTTGTATATGTTTATTCAGGCCCTTTGTTTTTAGCAATCTTAGACAGTCTGTGAAGTTGTGATACCATTTATGGGAGTCTTATTAAGGATCTTGTAATGTTAATTACTTAAGTTATTGGATTTCATGGTTTCCGTACTCTTATTCATATTTGTTCTCGTTATTGCTTTATTTCAAATGTCTAGTAATAAGGAAATAAGTATATTGACTGGAACGTTGGCTTGTCTAGCGGGTTCAACGTTAGACGCCATCACGGTCTCGACGGTGGGATTTCGGGTCGTGACAAAATCAAACCCCTAGACTCCTAGAATTTCAAGGTTAGTTATCTACCTTTTTTAATTTAAGTAATTTAAATGTTTTAGTCGTCTAAATTAGGTTTAGTTGATATTTAAGTAAATTTAGGGTTTACTCCTATTGATTATGTTTATGCTAGAATTTCTATGTTGGACGATTAAGATTATGCTAGGGTCACAACTTATGATATATTATGTTAAATATTTAATTTTTATTTTTTATTTTAAGAACAAAGTTATACGTAGGACTTGAGACAAAGATAATTAGATTGTAAATCCTTTAAAAGTAGAATTTATTTAGGGATATATGTGAACCTTTTTAATTGAATTTTAAAAGAATTTATTTAGGGATATATGTGAACTTTTAAACTACTTCTTTTAATTGAATTTTAAAGATATTTAGGGATATATATGAATTTTCAAATTACTTCTTTTAATTGGATTTAAAAAGAACTTATTTAGGGATATATGTAAACTTTCAAATTAATATAACACATAAATTTATTTGTTCTCTGTGTAAATGAAATATCGTAGTTGGATGTATAATAGGAATTATCTTAATCGTCGGTTTTTTAGGGAGGAATTTATAAAAGGGTTAATGAATTTATTAGGCATGCAATGTCACTTGAAACATTTCAGTTTGGAGGGATGATTAGGTGTCCTTTTGTGAAGTGCAAGTGTTTCCATTTTTTAGGACCGGAGGATGTTAAGACTCATCTTTATAGAAAGGGGTTTATAAATAATTATTTTGTGTGGACTACTCATGGAGAAGTTGACGGTATTGATGGTGTATTTCATAACATAGTTGTTGGTGAAAGTAGTAGGTTAGTGGGGAATAACGTTCAACATCTTATATACCATGAAATGGTTGCGGATGCTTTTGGGATGCACTTCGAGTTTGAACCCCATGAAAGTGTTGAACAAGCTCCTAATGAAGAGGCAAAATATTTTTATGAACAATTAGAGGCCGTTAGTCATCCACTAAATAAGGGAGTATGCACTCTCACTTATCTGTTGCAGTTAGATTATTAAGTATCAAATTAGATACCAATATTTCTCAAGCGGGAATTGATTCTTTCATTGGACTTATGAGTGAACTAGTTGACCCAACTTTCAACATACCTGAAGATTTCTATAAGGCTAAAAGATTGGTTTCTAAGTTAGGATCTCGTCTATGCGAATCGATTGTTGTGAAGATGGTTGCATGTTGTATTATTAGGGTGATGCAAATTTAGAAAGTTGTAAATTTTGTGAAAAACCTCATTTTGAGGCATGGTTTAAAGAGTGTGTAAGTGCAACTTACATACTTTCTCACATGTGAATATACATACTTGGTCACTTGTGAATATACTTGCTCACTTGTGATTTTTTTAACACTACATGTAGGTCAATAATCCAATCAACCTTGTTAATCAATTTTTGAAAGATATATATCTTGGGGACCTACACCTACCATTACAAGTATGTCTAAGTATTTTGTGAATGGTTACAAATTTCACAGAGAGGAATGCTCCAAGTATAAAAAAGCAATAACTATAGGGTGTGTGTTAAAGGTGTTGAAGGCAACCAGGATGAGGAAAATGATTATTACGGTGTGATCAAAGAGATTCTAGAATTATCATATTCAGGTTGGCCAAATAAGAAGATCATACTTTTCCAATGCAAGTGGTTTGACCCAACACCTAGAAGAGGTACAAATGTACACTCGGAGTATAACATAATTGAGGTTAATAAAAAGAGGGAGTATGATCGCTATGATACTTTTATAATTGCAGAAAAATATTAGGCAAGGGTATTATGCTCCATATCCATTACAGAGGGATAAGGCTGATTGATTGGTTGTAATCAAAACTAAGCCTGTTAGTAGGGTGAAAGTTGAGAATGTGCTAGATGTTTCTTACCAAAACGATACCTCAAGTGTTAACCAAATGGTGGATGATCAGTTAGAAAATGACTTGGAGCATCCTCAACGCGTATAAGAAGAAGTTGATAAGGAGGAAATAATAATCATAGAAAATGAGGATGAAGAATAACCTGATGAAAATGAAATAAGTGAAGAGGAAGAATTTTCGGACGAGGAAGGATATTTCAAAGACAACTAGCATGTTAGTTTTTTCAAGCGTTCTCAACTTACAGAGATTTATATTCTCAATTCTAACATTTTCTTTAATTTATGCACATGACTGGTAGGGGTTGAGGTAGGTCTAAAAAGGATAAGAGGTCTATTGATCATGAGGATAATGCTACACTCTTGCTTCCTTCCACTCCACACTTGCATCCCTCCGCTACTGATGGCCGACAACAATCTTCTACGCACACAACTTTTCCACCACATCCATCTACTCATCAGACTACTTACCATTCGCCCTTTCAGCAGTATTCTTACCATTCTCCACCACAAGGCTATACCCCGCTTCCTCCACATAATCCTGCATATGGTTACATGGGTACACCGAGTCAGCCTTCATAGGGACATATGGTTATACGCCCATCATCTACTCCATTTGCTTCACCACCAGCTGGATCGCATCCATCTAGATTTCAGCCACCCGGAACGCAGCAGGGTTCTTGATCACAGTAGTGGTTTGGATCGCAACAGGGGTCTAGATCGCATCCATCTTCATCAACGACCACGTCTCCCTCTCCACAGAGTTCGTCTCCTAGCATTTCTAGACTTCGCCTTCGGGATAGTAGCGCTGAGCCAGATGCCTCCCTTTCTACGCATGCTTCAGATTCACCGGAGGATGATGATCTAGAGGAAATGCGATATGATTGTTATCATAGGATGATCATCAGGCCTGAGGGCAATGGATAAGATTTATTTATTACTTCTTTATTTTTGTTGAATTATAATAGCTAGTCTTGTTTACTTAATGTAATTGCTATGTTGCAAGTTCATACCTAATCATCAGACTACAAAGATAATCACTGAATCTCTTGGCCGGTTGTATGATGCACCCTATGCGACTTGGAGTGAATTTCCACCGGAGCTCGTGGAGAAAATTTTCAACCAATTTAAAGTTTTAATAGAATTCTTAACTATTTAAGCATTATATTAATAATATTTTCATGTAACGTTACATACTTCATTTGCAGACTAAGTGTGCTTGGGAGGACCGGTATAACAGTTCCATTCTTGGAAATTTTGAGTTCAAATGTCGTAAGAGACTATCAGATTCCTTCTGTTCTGCTCGAAAGAAAAGCAATAAGCCTTCATGAGTTTAACCGCATTTATGGGAGGATCTGCTAAGGCTGTGGGCCACTGAAATAATTTAGAAGAAGAGTGAACAGGGAAAGAAGGCCCGAGCATCTGAGAAGGGTGGCTCCTTGCACTGTGTGGGTGCAAGGAGCATGAGGACTGCAAGGAGACTACTGGTAATACCTTAAAATATTTTAATATATTTTTATCGAACTATATTTATATATTTTTATTTAGTTATCATGTTTTATTACATTTGTAGGAAAAAACATATGGGAGGAAGATGGCTCATGATGAGTTCTTCATGGAGACTCACATCCGGAAGAAGAAGGCACCGACATATCCAACTAGATGGGTCGAGGATCGGGCGGAGACTACATAACTACTATAACTTGAAGTAATATTATAATATGATATAGTTAATAATTTTCTATCTTCTAAATAAAGGGTTGTTACAAGACTATTGTGGAGGAGTACACTCGGAGCCTGCCACCGAATGAGCAAGGAGAGCGACCTTCCATTTCAGATGAAAAAGTGCAGAATATATGGTTGGATGTTGTCGGTGGTCCTAAAAAGGGGATAGCACACGACCTTCCAGAGAGATCACTTTGGTGCTACAGGTCTAGATTGCAAGGTATAGAGACTTTTGCCCAGGGCGAGGCACTTGATAGGTCGACTCTCTCAGCTATGGAGAAGAAGATCGCAAAGTTGTCATCAGAGCTTGAAGAGGCAAATTCAAGAGAAGAAAAGAGAGATAAACAATTTGATACCCTTCAAGGTCATCTAGAAAAGAGGGACGCACAATTTAATGTCCTTCAAGGTCAGTTGGCCAATCTTCTTACTAGTGGTGCTTTTCTGATTCCCCGACCTCGTGAGTCTCGTGATCCTTCGAAGCATGCCGACGATGAAGCTTATATGTGGAGATGGAGATGTAGTACAAAACACTCATTGAATGATGTTTGAACTTTTAACACTTGAAACTTTTTGTTGTTGGATATTTTGAAACTCTATAAATATTGTGTATATAGTTTTGGTAGTTGTTATTGTTATCGTTATTGTTGTTATTGTAGTTGTTATAGGTTGAAAGAAAGCAATGTAATGCTGCCATTAAAGGTTATTAGTTGTTGGGAAGTGGTGCAGCTATAAAACAGATGTATCTACCAAAACCTTACCCAGAAAATTGACCGCCTACCGACCGAAGTTGGTCGGAAATGTTCAATTGAATTTCCTAGAAATTTAGATTTACCAACCGATTTAAGTCGGAATTTTTTATTTTAAATTTTAAATATTTTAGTTTTACCGACCAATTTCGATCATAAATGAACAATTTAAAAAAAATGAATAATTAAGATTCCGATCGATATCGGTCTCTAATTTCAAAATAATTAAAATTTATTTGCAAGAATACGACCGAATTTGGTCGGTAAATTTAATTTGTGTCAGATTATTTGGTCAAAGTACGTTGAACATTACCGATCGACTTCGGTTGCCTCCCATTAGCGACCATTATTTTTTCGACAAATTGAAGTCGATCGGAAATCGGTTGGTTTTTATTCGATTCCGATAGATTTCGGTCGGTTTTTCTTGACGCTTTTTGACAGTTTTCTTGTAGTGAGTACATATGTCATAGGGCAAATAGAAAACACGCTTAGTTGGATGAGATTTAAGCTTAAGAGTTGGTCCCAAAATTCAGCTGGAGTCTGAAAATTTTAAAAAGAATCATGAAAATCTCAAATAAGCGACAAACGACACTATCCATTCAACGACCTCGCCCACGAGGACGACCTCGATAAGTGGAGGGACTAACTGTATAGGCCAAAAAATATATTTAATATAGGCAAGCCACGTCAGCACCATTATAGCCTTCATCGATCGCCACGTGCCATCAGTAAGGTCCCCACACAGATTGGCCTTGGGACGAAGTAGCCTCGAAGCGATGAAGGGTGCAATCGAAGAGTCAGTAAAGATCAAGGTCTTGAAGTCACCGTAGTTCAAGGTAGAAGTTGAGCATCTGAGACAAAGTTATAATGTCTATTTCTAAGATAAGACATAAAAGAAATGTTTTAGTGGAAATTCTCTGCACATGTACTATTAGGGTTTCTAGAAACATGTTCCCTATAAATAGAAAGAGACACAATGATAAGAGACATGAGATATTCATTTGTAAAAAACACATTGACTTTATAGAGAGAATTTGGTCATATTGCAAGCATAAACAAAACACCTTTTTACTAAGATTATTATCTAGTGTTTTTCACTGGATCCAAGAACAACCTAAGTGTTCAAAGGCTTATCAGTCATTCATCATTGTCAGAAAGAATATCCACTCTTCTCATCCCTTTTCGGGTGACTCACACGATTTATTTACTTCAATGTCCTTTATTGCTATTTATAATTATTTAATGCGATATTCCACCATTTTGGATCATTGAATATTGTTATTGTTTCTTATATTCATTGCCTTCCGGACAAATATACTAGTTATTTGTCGTGATACTGATAGCTTTATCTTTAGGATATTATTTTTAATTAAGATTAACTCTTCTTTACTTAAATCTACTTGGTTGAACCAAGATCTATACTTTTTGTCAAACAGTTTGGTGCTATCTTTGGGGATTTCTTAGTTAATTCTTTAGTTTACTTTAGATCTAACGTGAGTCACTAACCTTACAAACCCTAAGTTCTTTCTCTTTCTTTGCACGCACAAAAACCTACATGGCATGTAACCAAGGTGAGAGGAAAAAAGTGACAGGTGATTTCCCTAGCAACCTCATGAACACTATCAACGAGAGCTATGAAACATTAGGCGGGGACGTGAAGCCCACTGCCTCCCCTAGGCGGGAGAGGTCGCCTCACCCCCCTTCCATTGTAGCATAACAAAACCAAATGGAAAAGGGGCCTCCACGTCCATAGAAGAAGGGACTCCACCACTCGTGAAAAAACTCCTCGAAGCATGGCCAATCGATACGCTAGTAAGCGTACTCAACAAGACCGCTCCATGAATGACCACAAAGACTGCAAGAACCTACACAGTACAATGAGCAGACAAAAAGAGCGACCAACCAGACCCTCCAACACCAGGCATAACTCACAATTTTGCTAACAATGCAGGTGAAAGCGCCCTCACTGTTGTTCTAAAGAGGATGGGAGAAATGGAGAATGAAAATAAATCACTCAGAGATCAAATGAGAGAACACCAAGAACATGTCAATAAGATACTAGGCGCCCCTAAGCTATTGCCGAAGAGGGATGCCGCTAGGTTCGTAGAGCAGCTGTACAATGAAGAATCATCCCCGCATGTCATACCAAAGACCTTCAAAATCCCGTTATATATCAGAATATATGACGGAACAAGTGATCCTGAAGACCACGTGACCAATTATGTCACTGTCACGAAAGGCAACAAACTCACCAAGTAGCAAGTGTCTTCTATTTTGCTGAAGAAATTTGACGAAACTCTTACAGGAGGGTCATTGACATAATACTCACAACTACCAGCCCACTCCATAGAAACCTTCGAGGAAATGGCTGATAAGTGCGTAACGGCACATGCCAGAGCCAGGAAAGCCGAGACAAGAGTAAATGACATATTCACCATCAAATATTCCTTAGGAGAGGGACTTCCTCTTCCGATTCAACAGGGTAAGGATGACCTGCCAATTTTGTCCGAGGGGATGGCAGCCGCGGCTTTTCAAAACGGGTTGAGTAGAGATGGCTCGAGAACGATTAGAAAATTGTTGAGTCGATTCATGAAATATCCTCCAACTACTTGGGACGAGATCCATAATGCTTATTGTGTCGAAGTCCGAGCAGAAGAGGACGACCTCAACATACCAACTCATCATCTCATCTCGGTGCAAGCCGAGTCCAAGAAAGAACGAAGAGACAACATCATGAGAGATCACCTGGTCTCACGACCCAACAGGGAACGAAACCATCCATACATTAGAGCCCCAACCCCACCTTCGCTCCACTATGAGGAAGGCCTATCCAGGCTGAGAACGGAGACTCACCGGAACAGGAGAGGCATGTACCCCTTATTATCTACTCACAATTTTTGTGTCTCGCATACAAAATAGTCTATGCCCTGGAGAAATTCAGAACAAAGGTGAAGTGGCCGCCAAAGATGAAGTTCGATCCGAGCACCAAAAAATTTGATGTCCTATGCGAGTTCCACCAGGAGCGCGGACATAAAATAGAAGATTTCATCGCCTTCAGGCAAGAAGTTGTAAACATGTTGCGGCACAGACACCTCAAAGAGTTGTTTAGCGACAAGGGGAGAAATAACTTCTCTAGAGGACGTGAACACCAAGGCCCGCCGAAGCCGCTGTCACCAGCTCGTACTATCAACATGGTCATTGGCGACAGCGACGACACCTCCATCAACGGTGTTAAATTCACCATAACCCACAAACTCAAATGATCTATCACCCACGAACGGTATGATGAACTCAAAGATAGTATCATCTTTGACAAGTCAGATGCCGACGATTTGTCTTTCCCTCATAATGGTGATCTCGTTATTACTTTGCGCATTTTAGATACTGATGTCAAATGTATCATGTGAGTAAGGCGTGCATTATACATCCGCGAGTCCTCGCCTAGATGATACTCGATGAAAAGGTCGTGCCACACACACTAACCGGTTTTAGTAATGCAATTGAATGGATATGGGGAGAAATTACACTCCTCGTGCTGGAAACGACATTCCACATCATAGACCAGGCCACCGTGTACAATGCCATAATAGGACGACCATGGATACATCCCATTAGATCCATCCCCTACAGCCTATGCCAAGTAATCAAATTCCCAACACCTTGGGGGATATTCAGTATACGGGGAGAACAACGCACGTTGAGGGAGTGCTACCGCATCGCCTTATGCAGCATGATAACCCAACAGAAAAAAGAGGCATAACAATCAACAGGGCCAAGGTCAATACAGGAAGAGACCAGGGACGTCATCATGGATGTCGAAATGGTCGACGCCGCGGACTCGACTGTAGAAGACCTTGACCCCGTTCAATTAAACTACAACACTGCAGTGAAAAAGTCTACATCGACTGCAAACTTCAGGGCCCAGGTAAATTTAGTCAATTGTTAATAACCAATGCAGATTTGTTTGCCTTCAGCCATGCAGATATGCCGAGCATACCTAAGGATATCGCCACACACAAATTAAAAGTCGACTTATTCTATCCCCGATAAGGCAATTCAGACATAAGTTCAATCCCACCATCAACGATCTCGTCCACGAGGAGGTGGAGAAACTATTAGGAAATGGCTCCATCAGGGAGTCGAAGTAACCCAAATGGATCGCCAAGGTAGTGATGGTCAGAAAGAAAAAATGGGAAATGGCGGATGTGCGTAGACTACACGGACTAGAACAAAGCATGCTCGAAGGATTCGTTCCCATTACAACATATCGACCAACTCATCGACGCAATGGCCGGGCACGAGTTTTTGAGTTTTTTGGATGCGTACTCAGGGTATAACCAGACACTTATGGAAGAAGAGGACCAGGAGAAAACCACGTTCATCATCCACCGAGGAACATATTGTTATAAGGTCATGCCATTTGGGCTGAAGAACGCAGGGGCTACATATCAATGATTGGTCACAAAAATGTTTAAAGATGAGCTCGGTAAGACCATGGAAGTGTATTTCAACGACATGCTGGTAAAATTCGTAAAGGCAGAGGACCATTTCGGCCATTTGAAGGAAGATTTCGACATACTAGGACAGTAGGGAATGAAATTAAACCTAGAGAAATGTGTGTTTGGTGTAGCCTCAAGGAAGTTCTTGGGCTTCTTAGTATCACAACGGGGGATCGAGGTCAACCCATACCAATCAAAGTCATCGAAGGGATACCAGAGCTCTTAACTACTAAGAAGCAAGTCCAAAGGTTGACGGGTCGAATCACTGCCTTATTGAGATTCATCTCGCGGTCGTCTGACAGATGTCACAGATTCTTCAGCATACTCAAAAAGGACAACAACCTCAGGTGGACACCCGAGTGCGTACAAGCTCTGTGAGAATTAAAGTCTAAAGGCGTATCTTTCATCACCACCTCTGATCTCAAATCCTGAACTAGGGGAACATCTCCCATTTATTAATTTCCAAAACACTCATCGACGCCGAGATGAGAAACCCGCACCTCGGGAAGCTGGCCCTGGCACTAGTCATAGCTTCACGAAAGATTAGATCTTATTTCTAGTGCCACCATATCTCGTTTATTACTACCTTTCCCCTAAGAGGCATCTTAAATAAACCCGAGCTATCGGAAAGGCTGGCCAAATGGGATCGAGCTAAGCAATCATGATATCACGTATCATCCATGAACGACAATGAAGTCGCAAGTGTTCACCGGCTTCGTCGCAGACTTCAGTGCAAAAATAATGCCTGAAGTCGAGAAGGAAGCTATCCAAGCTTCTCTCCAAACACAAGACCTCTGGGTCCTACATACCGACGGTGCATCCAACTCCCCCGAATTTGGATTGGGACTCGTACTTAGGTCCCTACCGGCGAAGTGATTCGCCAGTCCATAAGACGCCTATATATGACTAACAACGAGGCTGAGTATAAGGTCGTAATTGTTGGATTAAGGTTAGAATTTGAGTATGGGGAAAGTGGTTGAAACTCCGCTATAATTCCCAACTCATAGTCAACCAAGTCACACGTAATTTCCAAATAGAAAAAAAGGTTGCAAAAATATCAAACCGAGATCTGTAAGTTGCTACCCAAGTTTGACGAATGCCAGCTCGACCAGATCCTGCACGCATAGAATGTCGAAGCAGACGACCTCGCCAAATTGGTTGCAGCTACTAAAAGCACCGGGGATAAAAGTGTAGTCCACCTCCTCAACTCCTCGCTAGACCAGATCGAGGTAAGATCCGTAAGCTTAACTTAGGATTGGCGCAATGGTATTATCGCCTATTTGCAGGACGACGCACTCCCAAGCGACAAAAAGGACGCCAAAAACTAAGAATGCAAGCAGCCAGGTATAATCTCCTCCATAGCGACCTGTACAAGAGGATGTACGACGGCTCTATGGAAAAATGTTGGGGCCCAAACCAAACCCAGATCTCCTCAAAGAAGTCCATAAAGGCCATTGCGACACTCACTCTGGCAATCAAGCACTCGTTAGGTGCCCCATATGGTCCGGATACTACTGGCCCACCATGAAAAAGGACGCCTCAGAATTTGTGAAAAAATACAAACAATGTTAGAAATACGCCCCAATAATCACCATGCAGGCAAACACCTCCACTCGGTAACCTCTCCATGGCTGTTCATCAGTGGGTAATGGATATCGTGGTCCCCCTTCTAGCAGGGCGAGATAATATATGACTCATGTTAGTTTTAAGACTATTTCTCTAAATCGATGGAAGCAGGAGCATTCGCCCAAATGCGCGAACAAGAGGTAATCACCTTTATATGGAGAAACATCATCTACCGATTCGGCCTGTCCAAGAAGATTAGCTGCGACAATGGACCCCAGTTCATGGGAAAGAAAACCGTCAAATTTTCGAGAAATGGCATATTAAGAGGTACTTTCAACCTTGTATCACCCGGCGGGTAATGGAAAAAATCTTCCAACAAGTCCATACTAAATATCATAAATAAAAAAGCTCGAAGACGCCAAGGGATTGTGGTAAGAGATACACCCAGAAGTATTATGGGTGTATAGAACTACCTTGAAGATGAGCACATAAGAGACACCCTACTCTTTGGTCTATGGGACCGAAGAAGTTATACCACTCGAAGTCGGAGGACCCAGTCTAAGATACTCCCACGAAAGCGGTACTAGTAATGAAGAGAGCAGAAGGCAGGAACTAGATGAAATTGACGAACGAAGATATATGGCGTATATAATGATAGTCTCCCAAAAGCAGCAAGCAAAACGTTATTACAACAAGAAAGCAAAGGTCCGGCCACTCAAATACGGGGAATACGTGCTCAAAGCCAAAACTCAAGTGAGCAAAAAACCTCGGGAAGGAAAACTGGGAACAAACTGGGATGGCCCGGACAAAATTACAGCCAAAGCAAACAAGGGTTCATTTTAATTAGAGATAATGGAAGGAAAGCAATTACCAAACAATTGGAACATCAGTCACCTCAAATACTTCAACTTTTAAAAAGAAGAAGTGTTTTTTCCCTCACTTGAGTTTTGTCCCATTAAGGCTTTCTCAATGAGGTTTTTAATGAGGCGACAAAGGGGACACTTCGAGTTGAAGTGGGCGAGGGAGGGACTATTTTTCTCTTTCATTGCTCGACCCTCAATACTCTCCAAGTCAAACAATGAAGGGACTAGGTAGACTGGGACTGGGACCGAAACACTAGCCAACGCCCAAAATCTGTAACTTTCTCCAATTATGTAACCAGGGCAACAATGTCAAAGTAATAAGAAACTTACGTTTATCATAACAACTTATGCGTTAAGGTTAATTTCGACCCATCTCGACGATTTAATAAAAGGTTAAGTTTGACCCAGCTCAAACAACACCTTTCGGCCCTCGACTGCATTTTAATAAAAGGTTAAGTTCGACCCAGCTCAAACGACACCTATCGACCCTCAGCCCGTGATTTAATAAAAGGTTATGTTCGACCAAGCTCAAACAACACCTATCAGCCCTCGGCCGCGATCTAATAGAAGGTTAAGTTTGACCAAGTTCGAACAACACCTACCGACCCTCGGTCGCGATTTAATAAAAGGCTAAGTTCGGCCCAGCTCGAACGGCACCTATCAGCCCTCGGCCGCGATTTAATCAAAGGCTAAGTTCGACCCAACACGAACGACACCTTTAGGCCCTCGTTCGCGTGTTAATAAAAGGTTAAGTACGAACAACACCTATCGATCCTCCGCGATTTAATAAAAGGTAAAGTTCGACCCAACTTGAACAACACATTTCGACCCTCGGCCATGACTTGGCAAAAGACCAAAATAAACCAAGTTCAAACAACACCTATCAACCTAATCTAAATATAGAGGTGCACCCGACCTATATAAGCAAACGGCAGATACGGCACATAAATATTTTTCAACAAGGTTATGATTAACTAGAAGACAACGACAATAGAAAGAGTAGAAATCATAACAAGAAAACAACAAAAGCAAAGTACACAAGTGTAGAAATAAGTAACAGGTATGGAAGAAGGCGCAAAAAACAACTTAAACATCCTTATACTAAAAAACGAGTTCATTACAAGGGCTCTAAAAGACGCCGACAAAAGTACACAAAAAAGGTCTAAGAGAAAGACTGCTGGCCCTCACCATCATAGTCAAGGTCGAGGTCGAGGTCGAGCATCTAAGACAGAGTTATAACGGCTAGTTTTAAGATAAGACATAAAAGAGAATATTCTAGTGGATATTCTCTGCGCATGTACTATTAGGATTTTTAGGAACATGGCCCTATAAATAGAAAGAGACACAATGATAGGGGGCATGGGATACTCATTTGTAAATAACATATTGACTTTATAGGGAGAATCAGGTCCTATTGCAAGCATACAAAATAATATTTTTACTAAGATTCTTGTCTAGCATTTTCCACCCGATCCAAGAACAACCTAAGTGTTCAAAGGCTTATCAATCATTCATCATTGTCAGAAAGAATATCCATAAATCTCATCCCTTTTAGGGTGACTCACACATTTTATTTACTTAGATGTTATTTGTTATTATTTATTACTATTTAATGTCATATTCCACCTTTTTGGATCGTTGAATATTGTTATAATTTCTTATATTCATTGCCATCTTGAAAAATATACTAGTTATTTGTCACGATACTCATAGCTGTATCTTTAGGATTTTATCTTTAACTAAGATTAACTCTTCTTTATTTAAATCTAATTAGTTGAACCAAGATTTATGTTTTTGGTCAAACAACGGCCAACACCGAAATTGTCTTATTCTCAAAACCATATATGCCAAATACGACCAACATGTCAAAATGAAGAAAAGATTACAATATAAAAAACAGGGAGACATAATGATACACCAAATTTTTCGTTTTCTATTTTTTTTTGTTTTTCTGCACCACCCACCCACCCTTGACTCGCAAAATATTTTTCAACTTACACATTTAAATACTAATTTGTTATTTAAGAAAATATATTTTGATTCCCGAAATACTAATAGTATTTATTTACCTTTTATACATAGGTGTATAAAAGGTAAAATGTTTTGTTTATGCAAGATGAGCATGGTTCTAAAGCATGGTCAAGTTGGGCGGGTTGGGCTATGACCCATTGTTTAGCCCATCATAACCCAGCCCATCTTAGCCCAAGTATACTTTGGGCTGGGTTGGGAAATAACCCTTTTATTAACCTAACCCATCTTGATCTGCCTGAACTCAACCCAACCCGCCCATTTGCCACTCCTAGATACACTGCTAAACTAAAAATAGGCATGCAAAATATAGAGCTTAATGTCGTGACCCGCCACATCATCATGCCGCGTAGGTGCCATTTGACATATATTTTTGACATGTGGAAGCTTACATATGAAATAGACTAGCATATGTGGGAAGGTTCTAGAGGAATATAGATATTTCTCATGGAAGACCTTAGAACCCTATGAAATTGCTAGGAAAGTCTTTAGAAGATTCTAGCTATGTAAAATATTCTAGAAAAGGGACTTAATTGTAAATGATAAGGACCTTTTGTAATAATTATGTCACGACCCGAAATCCCACCGTCGGGACCGTAATGGAGTCTAA
The DNA here is from genome assembly GCA_005239495.1 of Nicotiana undulata. Lineage (NCBI taxonomy): Eukaryota > Viridiplantae > Streptophyta > Magnoliopsida > Solanales > Solanaceae > Nicotiana > Nicotiana undulata. Next base: position 112,297 of record ML277767.1, read on the forward strand.
CGTTGAACCCGCTAGGCAAGCCAACGTTTCCGTTAATATAACTTATTTCCTTATTATTTGGCATTTAAAAGGAAAGTGATATACAACGACAAATATAAATAAGGATGCGGAAGATATAAAATCTGACAACTTAAGTAAATAGTATTACAAAATCCTTAATAAAACTCCCAGAATTTGTGTCACAGCTTCACTAAGAATACTAAAAACAAAGGTCTGAATAAACAAGTACCACTGTCTTAGAAATACAAAGAAAAGACAGGAAAAAAAGGAATGAGATAGGAGGTGACGCCAAGGCATGCAGACGCCTGCAGGACTACCTCAGTGTTACCTGGTGGACTGAAGGAATCCTCCTCAATCAGTGTCCACTGGGTCCGGTACCGTAATCTGCACAACATAAAGAAGTGCAGGTGTAGCATCAGTACAACCGACCCCATGTACTGAGTAAGTGGCGAGCCTAATCTCGGCGAAGTAGTGACGAGACTAGGACATGACAAACAATATCACATGTATAGTTTAAATAAAATATAACAGAAATAACGGCAGGAAATAAGCAGTTAAGTACAACAATCGGGGAAAATACATGCTGGGAAAAAGGGGTGGCAAATACTGAAATGACAAAACGAGGCAGCACCTCAAATATAAAAAATAACAACGAGGATTAACAACACCAAAATAAACAAATGAAATGAAACGGCGCGGCATGTCCCCTCGTGCTAAAGTATCACAACACGACACAAAATGTCCCCTCATGCATAAAACATCACAATCACGGCACAGAATATCCCCTCGTGCATAAATATCATCAACACGGCACGGAATATCCCCTCGTGCATAAATAATCATAAACACGGCACAGAATGTCCCCTTGTGCATAAATCATCACAAACACGGCACGGAATGTCTCCTCGTGCATAAATAACATAAATGTGGCACGGAATGCCCCCTCGTGCATAAATAACATAAATATGGCACGTAATGTCCCCTCGTGCATAAATAACATAAACATGGCACAGAATGTTCCCTCGTGCATAAACAACATAAACATGGCACGGAATGTCCCATCGTGCATAAATATCAAAAACAACAGTTTGGTAAGAAAATCAATAATAAGAAACTATAAATGATAAGAAATAATCAACAGTAATAATATCGTCCCGGCAAGGGACACAACTATAACCAATCCTACACAAGTGTATAATTTAACAAAATATCTCTCAACCGCTCAGGTACTCAACAGTGTTCGCAACCAAGAATTTCCCTCAAACGAATAACTGCCAAATCGATATTAAATCCATAACACAATAAACCTCAATGAAAATTACATAATTTCTCATATTCGACTCACGAGCATGCTTGACCACAACATATAGGTATTCGTTACCTCCCCTATACATTGGACATGTAATAAACACGTAGAAAATAAGACTCAACACCTATTCCCTCAAGCTAAGGTTAGACCAAACACTTAACTCGATGCCACGAACACAATTCAAGCCTCAACTACCGCTTTACCTCTTGATTCCACCACCAACTCGCTCGTATATAGCCACAAGTTACTTAATTATATCAATAAATGCTAAATGAATCAATTCTAATGCATGAAAATGAGTTTTCTAAAGTTTTCCCCAAAAAGTCAAAAATCGAACCCGGGCCCGCTCGGTTCAAACCCGAAATTCAGACCAAAGCCGATTACCCATTCACCCTTGAGCTCGGATATATAAATGGTTTTGGAATACGACCTCAATTTGAGGTCTAAATCTCCAAATTTCAATATTCTTAGGTTTTACCCAAAATTCCCAATTCCACCATGAAAACCCTGTCACACCTCCTTTTTCCTCCCGGTAAGGGTGGGATAAGGGAGTTTTTCCAATTAAAGTGACAATAATCGAAACAGGATTATGTTATTTAAAATTCAGAGTCGCCACTTGGAATAATTTATGGTGTTCCAAGTCACCGGTTTAAAATCCCGAATCGAGGAAGAAATGACTCTGTTTAAAATCCGCGAAAACCAGAAGACCGGGTAAGGAATTATGTTAACCCGGGAGAAGGTGTTAGGCATTCCCGGATTCCGTGGTTTTAGCACGGTCGCTTAACTATTATTAATTGGCCTAATTATCTGATTTAATACATGTTTTAAACATATTGTGCATTTTTGTCTTCTAGCCGCTTTTAATTGTTTTAAACAATTATGGAGTTATTTAAACAAGTCGCGGTGTCGCGCACTTGTTGTATTTATACACATCACAAATCACGTCACGTGAAACGCACCCGTGATTGACAACATATTTATTTTAATTATTGAAGTTGGAGGATCGGGTCACGCCAGCGTGCACTCGAATTTTGGAGTTACGTATCTATGACTACGCCACGGGAACCGTACCCATAGTCACGATAATTTATTATTTATTAATTACTACTAAAGTAAACTACAACGTTCATAAGTTGATTTCCTACATTTGATATTTAATTCTAAGAGGTCCGCAATTTATGGAAATTGTTATAACAAGCCATGATGTCGTACACTTGTCGTTTTGGTACATGTTGCGAACCGCGCCACATGAAATGCACCCGCAATTTGCGACATATTTATTTTTATTATTATTCTAAGTTAGATCGGGTCACATGAAATACACACCCGAATGAGATTTACATATCATAACCATGCCATGGGAACCGTACCATAGTCACGATGGTTCATTATAGTGTGATCTTCAATAAACCCAAATCAATTATAAATCAACTTATTCAACTTCACGTCAGTAATTCCATTTTAGATAGTCATTTGAATCTGTAATTATGCTTAACACACAAAGAACCTAATATAGCAAATGATTGAAAGGATATCTATTTGAATAAGGTAAAAATAAAAATTGTGTAGGCTACTAACTTTGCAAAAAAAAGCACAAAACAAATATTAAGAAACATGCTAATAACAAAACAAAGCAGATTCAAATATAACTATAGTCCAACGGAACTATCGCATCATATCAATGTAGAAGAACGTGAAAGTTACCTTTCACTGGCACAAGAAAATCTGAATCAATAACAAGCTACTCGAACCGCAAATATCAACCAGAAAATTCAAATTCGGACACCTCAACCTCGTCAAACTCCATCCATTTTGGAACAAAAATTCGAAATTGAAGAGAGAAGAAGATGAAGGGTCGTTGGCTGGTTTCCGACGAGGGAGGCGGTTGTTGCTGGCGGAACAGAGATGAATAAGAGAAGTGGGGCACAGTTTCTGCTGGCGGCGGCAGTAAGGAGGGAGATGGAGTCGCTGGCGTTGGAGACGGAGCTGATTTGAGAGGGTGAGAGTGGAGAGAGAGATGGGTATGCGGCTAGTGGTTGGAAGGTTGTTGGACAGTGGTGCGCTGGTGGCGGGGAGTATGGCGACGGCTGGTTTCCGGTGGACTTAGATGGCCGTCTTTCATGGCTACATCTTTTTGGGAGCTTCAAAGTTTTGGGGACTGATTTTATGGAGCAGATGTAAGGGAACAAGAGATGAATTTCTACGTGCTTTACATTGTGAAGTTACGAAGAAAAATGGTATTTTAATGGTGTATGACTACTGTGATTTGCTTGAAGAAGAAGAAAGAGACCTTTTGTATTTTTTCTCTTTGCCTTTTTTGTCACTCAAAATCGAGAGGAATTCTTTGGTAGGTTGCGGCTGGCTTAGGATCCTCTCCTAATTTAGGTTTATCTTTTTTATCTCATTAGGTCTAGGTCTAGATTTTAGGAAAGTGAGGTTTTTAAAGAGGGTGTATTTGGTTGGGCCTGGGATTTTGGGCGTTGGGTCTCAAATCAGCTCCGTCTCCAAAGAATAAAGGCCAAATTATTCTTCCAAAAACGGTCACCTTACTACTAATTGAATTTATTTTGCAAAAAAACTAATTAATATTTTAACTAATTAATTAGACTAATTGATAAATGTTAATGAATAATTTTGTGACTTTTTTTTATGTATTAATTTATCAATGAAAGAGTGATTAATTCCTAAAGATGCAAATTAAACCCAAGATGGCATGAAATGAAAATGTAACAATTTTTTATGGTTTTTCTATAATTTTAAAGTATTAAACATGCATGAAATGCAACTAAATAAAGAAAAACTCCTAAAATTCATAAAAATTATTTTTGGATTATTTTTAGGAGTAATTTCCATGAGGGGCAAAAATTGAGTGCTCACAAACCCTAGATTCTAGGATGAAATCTTGTAAAAATAAGTTAAGGATTAAAGAAAATGATTTAGAAATCACTTACTAAAATTTTGGAGAAGAAAGAGTGTTTGGAAAATCGCCTTTTATGTTTTTAGGTTTTGAAAAAATGAAAAATAATTGAAAATCCCGTTTAAATATACCCCCTCAGGCCCCCACCACGGACCGCGGACCGCACAAAATCGAATGCGGCCGCAAAGTCCCTCCGCGGTCTCAGACCCCCCACCGCGGACCGCACAAAAAGGAGCGCGACCGCAAAGGGCCCTCTGCGGTCCGCACAAAATCAACCGCGGACCTCGCAGGTGGATTCAGAGGTCTGCACTTCTGTGACCTGCATCAGCTATATTTTAAGCCTAAAAACATCCCGGGACCTACCCGAAACTCACTCGAGCCCTCAAAACTGCAAACCAAATGTGCACACAACCTTGTAAACATCCTACGGACTTATTCGTATAATTAAATTACCAAAATAACATCATAAACATCGAATTAAACCCCAATATCAATGCAATTTCTCAAAACTTCTTTAAACGTCAAATTTTGCATTTTAGGTCTGAATCATGTCAAATGGATTTCATTTCTTACCAAACTTTACAGACAACACATATAAATCATATCGAACCTGTACCGGGCTCTGGAACCATAATACGGGCCCGATACCACAGTTTTCACATAACATTTCACTTTCAAAAATCTTTATATTTTTCAGAAAATAATTTCGTTTAAAAATTCATTTCTTGGACTTGGGACTTCGGAATTCGATTCCGGGCATACGCCCAAGTCCCGTATTTTCCTACGGACCCTCCGGGACCGTGAAATCACAGGTCTGGGTCCGTTTACCAAAAATATTGACCAAAGTCAACTTTATTCACATTTCAAATTCAAATTGCTAATTTCCTCAGTTTTTCACATAAAGGCTTCCCGACTACACGCCCGGGCTGCGCACGCAGTTCGAGGTGAGATAGAAGGAGGCTTTCATGGCCTCTGAATACAGAATTAGCTAGAAATACACGGGATGACCTTTTGGGTCATCACAAATTATTATTTACTCACTAGCCCCTATGAAACTAGTATATAAAGGGGGTTATTCATTTGTAACTCATCAAGCAAACAATTCAAGTACACTCTAATACAAAGCTTCCTTTAACAATTCTCTTGCGTTCTTTCTACCATTCTCTTAGCGATCTTGAGTGTAGTAAGGCTGACTTGGCATAGCAAGAACGTGAGCAAGCTGTGCAAGATCGTGAGCGAGTTGTCAAGTGTCGCATGTTTACTTAGTTAATGACTAAGGACGTGACAACGTGCTATCAGAGCAAAGGTTATGACTAAATGAATGTTATAAAGAATACAAGAGATTGCTAGAAGGAAGCTTTGTAGGGCACCATGGTCGGGATTACCAAAGGTGTGGTACTTGCAAAAGGGACAAATGTGAAGTTCCCTAAACAAAAGGAGTATGGTAGTGCACGAGACGCACGCGAGGTGGACGAGTTACTTTGGAGGATGGATAAGTACTTTGAGGTAGTCAAGGAGGATGACGAAGTCGTTAAGGTACGCAACACCTCAATGTACTTGATCGAGGTTACATCGTTGGGGTGGAGTCGGAAGTGTGCCAACATGGAAAAAAGGAATATGCAAGATTGAGACGTGATAGCAGTTCAAGAAGGAGTTGAAGAGCAATTCTACTGGATGAATGTGGTGTACGAAGGCAGAAACTAAGGGAGCTCCGACAGATGGCCACAATTCGAGAGTATGTGCGCGAGTTCACTACTTTAATTCTTCAAATCATGTCATTGTTCGAGGAAGATTCCCTCTTCTACTTCATGGATGGGTTGCAAAATTGGGTAAAGCATGAGTTAAGAATACATCAAGTAACCAAGATGGACGAAGCCATAGCGGTAGTCGAGTTGCTTGTTGACTTTAAGATTGAGCCTACCAAGTCCAAAAAAAAGCAACACCGAGAGGGGTAAATGAAGATCATGACGAGGACAATGGGAAAGTCATAGACGATGTATACAAGGGTAATGGCAAGGGGCCATCCCATAACGCACAGGGGTCCAAGAGAAACGGCAAGGGGCTGGAAATGGTAGCGAGTACGTGCCTAAGGGAGGTGCTACTTTCGTAAAGGATCACACTGGGCAAGTGAATGCCCAGATTTGGGGAGGCTTGCAGCAATGATCGGGAACTTTGCTCAGGCACACAAGGGTAACACAGGAGGGACCGCATGCATTGAAGGGATGCGCTTGGAATCTAAGCTGAAATTAGGGGTATCCAAAGCCTATCTTGGCGCCATGCAAATGGAGCATGGTGGTAGCAAGAAAAGTTGGGCGGACATAGTTGAAGAGGATGGCGAGTTACAAAGTGATGGCACACTATCAGGCTTAGATGATGCACCAAGTAAATGGGTCAAGTTTGCTAGCAAGGATGGGACCACAGAGGGCAGCCAAATAGGGAAGGGAAGCAGGGACCCGATGCTTGAGAAGCTGCTAGACTTGGTCGAGTCATAAGGAGATTCAGGCCAAGAGCAAGGAGAGGCATCCGATGAGTGGAGTATCGAGACCATCATTGCTAGCCGCCCTAAGTACAAATGGGGCAAGAAGAAAGGTGATCAGTATCTTGTGAAATGCGAAGGCAAACCGCTCCATATAACATCATGGCTAATGGACAAAGATCTCTGGAGACACCAAGGCGAGGTGCGCATTTACGTGTTGATGCTTTGCACCGAGGAAGGCACAAAATTGGGTGGGAAAGAGTGTCATGATCCGCCACATCATCATGCCACGTAGGTGCCATTTGGCATATATTTTTGCCATGTGGAAGCTTACATATGAGATAGACTAGCACATGAGGGAAGGTTCTAGAGAAATATGGAGATTTCTCATGTAAGACCTTAGAACCCTATGGAATGGCTAGGAAAGTCTTTAGAAGATTCTAGCTATGTAAAATATTCTAGAGAGGGACTTACTTGTAAACAATAAGGGTCTTGTGTAATCATTATTATTTGCTCACTAGCTCCTATGAAACTAGTATATAAAGGGGGTTATTCATTTGTAACTCATCAAACAAACAATTCAAATTCTCTCTAATACAAAGTTTCCTTTAACAATTCTCTTGTGTTCTTTCTACCATTCTCTTAGCAATCTTGAGTGTAGTAAAGCTGACTTGGCATAGCAAAAATGTAAGCAAGTTGTGCAAGATCGTGAGCGACTTGTCAAGTGCCACACATGTACTTAGTTAACGACTAAGGACGTGACAGTAACGCGGACCTTTTTAGTTCCAACATCCAAACATTTGCAACTTCGCTATTGTTTCCACGTAGTTTCAATTTCAATATTGAAGATTGTAGATTTTTCTCTTTCCTTATTATGTGCTTCCAACTTGGGTAGCTATATTTTTGTACCTTTGAACGAAATATTTATATAATGTGTGACCAACGTTCCTACAACACGTGACAGACTACTTGTCGTGCGTTATTATTGACTCAGACCCCCAACAAACAAAACAATGACTATTTTTTTGCGTCTCTTGATGTCTTCCAAAGGCCAGATTTATCTAAAATTTCTTTGATTTTACAACCATTGGAGGAGTTTTTTCTAGCTATATATATAGACAAAGTTTGTTTATAACACATTCATAATTATAAATACGCGGAGACTTGAAAAGAGAAGCTGAGAAATTTTATCATTACTAATTACTTGATTTTACAACCATTATTATTATTATTATTATTATTATTATTATGGGGATTCAAAGGTTAGAGATATGTATGGAGATGGTGAAAATGGCAATAGAGTTTGTGACTGTATTTGTGGATGCAGTTGGTACTGTCATTTCTAAAGACAATTCTACATCGTCTTCTTCGTCAACACATGAGTCCAATAATCTTCCAATACCGTACGTTGGTCTTCTTCCTTGAAATCTATCTAAAGGTCGAGAGCGCGCGCTCTACCATGCATATTGCAAATAGATAATGTTTCCATCGCCAAGTACACACTATCCTTCTCAAACGTCACTCGTCAAATTACATTGAGTTTGTGTTGTTATTGTCTATAAACCGCACTTTGAATTATGAAATGTATATTAAGTTGTAATAAAGACTAGATTTTTTGGGGATAAAGTTTTTTATTCTTTTTTTTTTTCTATTTTCATTTATTTTAGTGCACTAGTTTGTATGGTATCTTAAGTTTTGACAGCCTTGATATATATCATAGATGGGCTAAGATATCTTATTAGAGTTTCTACTTTGTGGGTGTTTGGACATAAGAATTGTAAAATTTTCTGAAAAAAAGTGAAAAAAAATTTAAGTGAAAATGGTATTTGAAATTAGATTGTATTTGGACATGAATATAATTTTGGTTGTTTTTGAATTTTTATGAGTAATCTGAGTGAAAATTTTGAAAATTTATTTTTTGGAATTTTTCAAATTTTCGAAAAATTTCAAAATTCATGTTCAAAATTGAAAATTTTATGGCCAAACGTTCATTTCGAAAAAAAGATGAAAAATTTTCTAAAGTAAAAGTGAAAAAATATTCATGGCCATGGTAGGTGAAATTTAACTCATATTGCTAGATTAATATCTGCTTCTATCTTGTTTTCTTTTTTGTTGTTATTGTTTTTGTTCTAACTATTAATTTGGTTAAGTTTTTTATATCCAGGGTTAATTAAAATTACAAATTGGACGATAATGATCTAGATGAGTTATGATACAAAAATTTAAGGGAAATTGAAAGTAGAGAAGGGAAAAAGTATGACAAATATAATGGGATTAATTTAATTTGAGATTAGATATTAAAAGGGATGATTTTGTTCAGTTTTAAATATCAAATCCTGAATTATTCCTTACATAAGACAAATTCCCAACTCTTCGGATCTAATTAATTTGGATGCGTTTACCTTCGAAAAAGGGTCAATTCTAATTTTATAAAAATTAAGCCAAATAGCCGCTCACTGAACCACTTAAATAAAAAAGGGAAAAAGGTTAAATTTGTACCTCTACTTTGATAATTGTTCACGTTTATACCTCGTTCTACTTTCCGTCTAAATATGTTCCTACCGTTAGTAAAGTAGATAAAATCGTCCCTAACTCTAACAGATCTCCAACGTGGCAATGAGACCCTTCAATTAAGCTGCCACCTGGACAAATATCAACCCAAATTAAAAGACCCATATCCGACCCAACTATCACAAATGAATGGGTCAAAATCTGAAAACAAATCCACGATGACAATGAAGAGGTGACGATAACAATGAAGAGGTCTCTAACAAAAGGGTACAAATAGATGATTTTCCCTATCAATAGTGCTGGTTTCTCCATTTCAAATCGTCGTCTTAAATTTATAAATGGATTCTGACGGATCAAAGATTGGATTTCCGACCAAACTCCGATGAGTTTCTTCATTGCTGGTAAGACAACGAATGGCGAATCGTCGAAGCTTCTTCCGACCAAACTCCGATGAGTTTCTTCGTTCATATTCTTGACCATGTTTGAACATCTCTCGCTTAAATGGGCTTGAATATGAAACCAAAAAGGAAGAAATGGGTTAAATGAGCATAAGAAAAAAGAGTAAGTTGCATCCAATTTGAGTATACTAGGAGATTTTGAGATCTGAGAACAACAACAAAGAGAAGAAAAGAAAAAATGGGGTGGAAGGGAGATGGCAGGTTGATCTCCAAAAAAGCTGACATTCCGGCAAGATTTGAAGCTGGTACTCCAAATCCTATGCTATTCAATGTGTATTTAGTTTTCACTTTATTATAGAATCTTCTAAATTTTTCAAATTGATTTTTTGTTTTTTGCTCACAATATTTTTTTTTGATAAAATTTTCAGTTGGTTACCTTATCATGAGCCATAATTTCCGGCCATAAATGAAAAAGAAAAAAGAAGAACAAGAACCGTAAAAGAAGAAACCAGGAAGAAGAAAAGTTGTGGTTGAATACTTAGAATTAAGAGAGAGAGGTGGGACCCATAAGGTGATTGGATAGTTGGGTCAAAGAAATGGGCATGGGGCTTTTAATTTGGATTGATATTTGTCCAGATGGCAGATTAATTAAAGGATCCCATTGCCACGTTGGATCTGTTAGAGTTAGGGACGATTTTATCTACTTTGCTAACGGTAGGGACATATTTAGACGGAAAGTAGAACGAGGTATAAACGTGAACAATTTATCAGAGTAGAGATACACATTTGGCCTTTTTCTCAATAAAAAAATAGCTAGTAGAAGTATAATATATACATAATTTATGTAATATATGTGTCTAATTATATATAATTAATATATAATTTATATATATTGCTAGAAAAGGCAAACAAAAAATGAGGCCGGCTATTTGGCTTAAGATTCCTATTCTTTTTCTCTGTTCTATTTTTGGTGTATCCCTAAAATTATAGCCAAAGGGGAAGAAAGATATGAGCTACATTCATTTGTCACCAAAACTACCACATTCTTTTTGTACCATTTTCACCCATAAAGTGACATTTTTGGTTTTCTTCCAACTAAGTAGTATTATTAATTTTAATTTATGTGGCATAATTGAATCGACATAAAGTTTAAGAAAGAAATAAAACTTTTGAAATTATGGTCTAAAACTAATTATAATATTTATGTGGTTATAAAACTTATGAAAAGTGTGGTCTCAACCATGCCATAATATTTATCTGGTCATAAAAGAAGCTCATTATGGATAAAATAGAAAGGATAAAGTTAGTTATTTTCTAAATTTAGAAGTGTTTATTCTTTTTGTTATAAATTAAAAAGAATAATGTCACGTATAAATTAGAACGGAAGGAGTATTATTTTTATTGAAATAGTAGTAGCATTTAATGTATATCCATCTCTTGACTAATTAAGATATCCTAAAATATACATACCCCATTTGAGGATATTCTATTCATATGATTACCATATAGACTATTTGATTTGTTCATGCAAATCTTGATGACAAATCAAGATTTATAATATCCAACAGGAGAATGATTGGAACAAAATGGTCCCACTTAGACTCTATACTTTGTATTATAATTAGTAATTTAGTAGTCAATTAATTGTACTCCTTGTATTATATGAGTATATGGTGATACGATAAGCATCCACCTTCTTAAATTAAATCTCTCTTTGTTTAATTTAATTGTAATTAGCAAGAACTCGTGATCTGCGTGTTTATGACTTCTTGCCGCCCTCCCACCAATAACAGTATTCTTATATAACAATACTTTATTATGAAATTCAAGTTTTTACGGAACTAGTTTTTATGTTATGTTATAATATATGTTCTATATAACAATACTTCGTTATAACATTCAAATTCGGAACAACGAGACTGTTATAGAGAGGTTTGAATGTATTGCTGTTAGATGCTGGTAAGATTCTTAAACAACTTCAGCCCCATTCGTTTTTATTAGTAGTACTAATTAAACCATCATAATTTGTTTCTCTTAATACTAACACCAGCATAAAAGGCCAGAATTCACTAAAGAAAATGAATTTAGCTATGAATGTCGTCATTAATTTGTCACTAAAATGCACGTAGCTGACAGAATTTCTTGATAATTCATCGCTTAATGAAATTACCGACGAATTTTTCTGTTTAGCTACAGAATTTGTTCATCGCTAAAACCTGATTTTTTTCAGTAGTGATTGGCCTAAATTTCGACTTTATTCATTTTACTGTTCTATTTGTATAAGTTGCTGCAAAATAAAAAGAAAAGTTAATTCTTGATAAAAAGCTGCGTGGGACAATTGATCATAACAAGTTTGCCAAATACAACCAACGTATCAAATGAAGGAACTAAGGGGTCGTTTGGTAGGAGGTAGTAGAAAAAATAATGCAAATGCTAGCTTTATGTATTATTAATATTTTGTTTGATATATTTTTTCAATATGTGTATAGTATTAGTTATACATCATACGTGGTATTATTCTATGCATAAGTAACGCATAGAAAACCATGGCATTAGTAATACCGAGGCTATTAGTGCATCTATTAGCATGGTTAAAGACAAAATTATCCTAAAAGTCCCTTAAAACTAGAGAATATAAATGGCATTTTTGTAAACAACTATTTTTCTTAAAAATTATGCAATGCATTATAATTTTAATACATCACACCAAACAGTAGATAAGAAATAATATTTGCATAACTAATGCTTGCATTACTAACCCATGCATTACTAATACACTTTATTCCGTACTATTCTTATACCCTACCAAATGACCCCTAAGGATTAATATAAAAAGAGAGAGCACAAGTAGAGACGGATCTAGGATTTAAAGTATATAGGTTCCCGTCGTAATCTCAAATTAATACAATAATAATTGGGTTCACATTATATATTTATTAATATTTAATAAATTTTTTAATAAAAATATAAAATCTACACAAAAATTACTGAATTCCCGAAAATACTGCATTCTAGATCCGCCACTGAGCACAAGAATACACACTACTAAATCAATTATACATAATCATGCAAAATAGCCTAAAGCGGCCGTCTTTAGTTCATACACATTTCCCTGTTGAAAATTTAAAATTTCTTTTTTATTGTTGTTTTCAGTTTCCATCAGTAGTAGTATTATCATTTTTTGTAATTTTCTTATTTTCTTATTTTTATTTTTATTCGTTGTTCCCTTTGCTTCAGTTTTCTTGTTGCTTTATTACTTAGTTGTCGTTAATGTTCTTGTCTTTATTATTTTCAACATTACTGTTTTGATCTTATTCAAACGTAGTGAGAATATTTTTTTTGAACCAAGTGTCTTTCAAAAATAACATCTTTATCGCTTTAAGGTAGGGGTAAAGTTTGCGTATACTTCATCCTTCCTCGATCTTATAATGGGGGAATTCATTAGGTTTGTTATTGTGGTTGCAGTATTTGTTTCTTTAAGTTTAGAAGATTCAGATTTTTTCTTCCCTCCCCCCACCCTACCCCCCACAACCCCACACACAAACAACACACACATAGACACATAAAAATACAACAATATTTTCTTGTGCGTCCCTTGGGGTCTTCCAAAGGCCAGATTTAGCAAGATGAAGCTTCTTTGCTTTCCTTAACTAACGAAAGATTTAACTGCCCGTTTGGTCATAGATTTTGTTAATTTTTTGCTAAATTATTTTTGACAAATATATATTTGTTCATAAATTTTATTCATATTTTGGCAAATTCTCAAAATTCAAAATTCAAATCCCAAAACTGGTTTTGGCCCAAAATATTACTATTATATTTTTTAAAATTGCATCAAACTTTTGTATTTTATAAAAGAGCCCACCATTTATTATTTTATAACAATGTCGTTACGTCTTCTCAGTCATCTGATATTGTATCATATAGTTCATTATAAAATTGATAATTTTGTACCAAATTCATTTATGTTCAGGACTATAGTTTGTGATAATGATAATGAATGTTATTGATGAAGGTATTGTTGGGTATTTGTAATAGTTTTAGAACTTGTGGGAATAAGTTATGTTTCATGTTTTTCCAAAAAAATAAAAATTTTGAAAACTAATTAATGTCCAAACACATTTTCATATTTAAACCAAACTTCGCTCAAATCAGATTTCAAAACAAATTTAGAAATTTATGGTCAAACGCTAGCTAAGTTTCTTATAATAACTATACATATATACAACTAGCCGAGTTTCTTGTAGTGCTTTAGTTTACACACTATATATTATATGTGAAAGGGAGGGGAGTCTTGGCGTAACTGGTAAAGTTGCTGCCATGTGACTAGAAGGTCACGAGTTCGTGTCGTGGAAACAATCTTTTGCAGAAATGCATGGTAAGGTTGTGTATGATAAATCCTTGTGGTCTGACAATTCCCCGAACCCCGCGCATAACGGGAGCTTAATGCACCGGACAGACATGTGAATATATGGTGATTCGATTAGCATCCTCTTTTTAGTTAAGTCTTTCTTTATTTAATTAGATTGTACATGTATTTGGCAAAAACTTGAACACGTGACATGCTCTTGCAGCGTTCCACCAATCAAAATGTGGGGTATTTAAATATTTCCTCATTAGTTGGTGGGATTCTTGAACAAATCCACCATATTTATTTTAATTATATTAATTAATTAAACCATCATATGTTCTTTCTTCTTTATGTTAAAATCAGCATAATGCATGGCCGAGCTTGGACTAATTTTTCAATCAATCTTCATTTTATGGTTCTGTTTATATAAGTTGCCACACAATAAAATGAAGAATTCTTTCAAGGCTCCAAGGGAGTGTATAGTTAGTACAAGATACAAAACAAATGGACCTTAGACTTAACACGACCCCAAAAGCTAATTTTTGTGCTGAGGATTATTGTGTAAGATCATATAAGAAGATCAAAAACATTAAATTACACTGGTGTAATAGAACTCAATACCCCTCCCCACACGTTCAGCAAACTTGAGCGTGGATAAGATAATATACACCAACAACAACAATCCTGTATGATCCCAAGTAGGTCTGGATAGTGTAGTCTGTACGCAGATTTTACCGCTACCATATGGAGTAGAGAGACTGTTTCCGGTAGAACCTCAGCATAAGAAGGTGGACAACATAAAATGAGGGCCCAATATCAAGAACAAAGAATTGGGATAGATCGTAAAGAAATGGACGTTAGATCTAACTTAACCAAAAGTTAATTCATGAGATAAGAGTTACCCAAGACCAAGGACCTCAAATCCTGCATTTCTCTTTCTTTTTTGTTTTTGAATTAAAGATTCAATTAATTCCAATAATATTGCTCTAAAATGCAGGACGATTTCTTAATGTCATTCATAATTCCAACGACCTACCCTTTTTCTCTCTAGTCTAAACCCAGCCCCAGC
>ML277767.1:127616-139580 GCA_005239495.1 Nicotiana undulata
CCCCCACAAAAATAAGCAAAACAAAAACGATCTTTTTCACGTCCTTTGGGATCTTCCAAAGGCCAGATTTAGCTAAAGCTTATTTGTTTTCCTTAACCATTGGAGGAGTACTTCTTGTAATTATATATAAGGAGAAAAGTGGTGGAGCGAATGGGTTGCTCCACCCTTAATCAGAGATTTCGGGTTTCAGTCATGTGTATGGAAAAATCTTTGGTAGGGAGCGTTTTTCTTCGAATGGGCTCTACCTTGCGCGAATCTGAATATAGTCGGACTTCAATGCAAGTACCGGACACCGGATGGGAAAACCAAAAAAATATGTAAAAATAGCACGGGCTAGCCAGTTTTTAGACTGGTAATTGAAAAATAGTCAGCGTTTGCAAAGTCATTGAAAAATAGTCACTATTTTGCTGCAACACGTACGGACCGGTCCAGCATAATATATTGGAGATTGGTGCACCTATGTATGAACTTCCAGCATATTATGCTGGAACTCCAACACGTGGAAAGTTCCAGCATAATATACTGGAGTTTCAGCATAATATACCGGTCCAGCACAATATATGGGAGATTGGTGCACCTATGTATGAACTTCCAGCATATTATGCTGGAACTCCAACACGTGGAAAGTTCCAGCATAATATACTGGAGATTGGAGCACATGTGTATGAACTTCCATCATATTGTGCTGGACCGGTATATTATGCTGAAACTCCAGTATATTATGCTGGAACTCCAGTATAATATGTTGGAACTCCATTATATTATGCTGGAATATTTTTCGGATTTTGAACAGTGTTTTCGTTCAAATTTATCTTTACATAAAAAGTGGCTAAATTTCGATTACCTTTGAAACTGTGGCTGTTTTTCAACTACCACTTATAAATCTGGCTATTTTGTCTCCCAAAAAAATATATATGAGGAGAAAAGTCTGTTTATAATACTAAGAAAAGTTAATACGCGGAGATTATATAAAATAGCTTGTAGGAAAGTCGTCCAAAATTGTAGGAAATTAAAAGATTACTTAAGTAAACATCAACTAGATTCGTGTTTCCCTTCTTTAATGGAATAGGTAATCTCCAATCCACAAATTTGAGGTCACAAAAAAAAAAAAAAAAAAAAAAAAAAAAAAAAAAAAAAAAAAAAAAATTCTACTATTTTCAACAGGAAAATGATTGGAACAAAATGGTACACGTTAGGCTCTATAGTTTGCATTATGTTACTACTTTATTTGTGCATTATTTTATTCCATTTATGAGCAAAATGGTATACGTTAGGTTCTATAATTAGTTTAATATAAGTCTTAAAAAGCATATAAAAATTATATATTTATATATCGGTTTGGTTCGGACTTTTTTACCCAATACCAAACCTAGTCGGGTTTTTTAATCGGTTTGGTTCGATTTTTCGATGCGGTGCGGTTTTCCAGTTCGGTTTGAACACCCCGTAGCTACCATATACATAATTACTTCCTATAGCTACTATTCTGTTGTTACGGTAGTGTATTCGCTCATGAATACAACAGCAAAAAGCGCCTAAAAATCAGGGAAGTCCAACTGTACGTGCATGTATTCACATGTATTCACGCCATGCATTCATGAATACAACAGTAAATACTGCATAAAATCAGGGCAGTCCAGCTGTACGCACATGTATTCGTGCTGCTGGATTCATAGATACGGCAGTAAAAGCGTCTACAATTAGGGCAGTCCAGTTGTATGCGCATGTATTCGCGCCATGTATTCGTTAACATAGTAACGGCAATCACCTTAAAAATAGGTATGTCCAATTGTTTAAGAGAGAAGAAAAACATAAATAACGTATTTCATGCATCAATGGTAGTATATATTATAAATACCTATTTTGCTATAAAATATAAAAGGTAGTAACAGAAAATGATTTTAATTTATAATAAATATAGTGTATACCTTTGCTATAGGAAGTAAATTTACTTCATTCTTTGTATGCTCCATCAGCCTCTAATAGTAATATGATTAGCATACTCTCTTTTTTAATTAAACCTTTCTTTAATTTTTACTTAACTTGATTGCATTTAGCAAAAACTTGAACATGTAATCTACGTGTTTATGACTTCTTGCTGCCGTCCAACCAATCAAAAGGTGGAATTGATTTGACCACTACTTCTTATCAAAAATAAATAATATGTAATCAAGAATTGTTCATTATTAGTTGGGGATGTTAATCAATACTAAAAGTCGCATTTTTTTTTTGTAATTAATACTCAATATTTGAAAATGCAGGAAAATTCCTCTTTAAATAAAATAGGTCATAAAATTAAACAAGAGTAAACCCAGTCATTTTCTCTTCCAATGCTTCGTATGAATAAAATCATAAGAAAAATGATATTGTATAGTTGGTGTAAAAATTATAGTCGAAAAAATATATAAAACATATATATATATATATATATATATATATATATTCTGTATGTTATATACAAAATTATACAAATTTTATACACTTTTTCAGCTATTAGACGTAAATAATTTTTGACGCGGGTTAAAAATGATAATACCCCAATAATCATTGCAATCTATTCTTCTCTTCTTTTTGCTCCTTGAATTAATTAAAGTTTATGTTGATTCAATTACATCTGAAGCTCTTAAGAGGAGGATCATTTCTTAAACATGCAGAGATTTTCGCTTGTATCTCTTTCCTTAGATAGGATACAGTTTTAAAAAGAAAGATTTTAAAATTTATTATGTAGAATAAGCTATAAATATTACTCCGGCTATAAATAATCTCTTTAATAATAAATGAGAAGTTTAAATGTAAATTATCTTTCAAAAGAGAAAGATACAACAACAACAACTACCCAGTAAGTCTCACAAAGTGGGGTTTGGGGAGGGTAATGCGTACGCAGACTTTACCCCTACCCCGATAGGACAGAGAGGCTGTTTCCAATCGACCCTCGGCTCAGGGAAAAAGGATAAACAAGAAAAGAAATGACAATTCATTAGTAACTTCAGCAGAAATCGTAGAAATAGTAACCTAAGCATAAAAACAATAAAATACATGACATACAATGGTATTAGCCAGAATCCACCGTCCGGGGCTAAGATAAACGGCAATGATAAACCGCAAGCCATCTATGATAAACCCTATCCAACCCCGCCTCACCCCGGGAATGAAGTAAGAAAAGCTTTATGCTACAACCCCCTATCCTACAACCCTTATGCTTGACCTCCAGACCTTCCTATCAAGGGTCGTTTCCTCGGAAATCCGCAGTCTTGCCATGTCCTGCCTAATCACCTCTCCCCAATACTTCTTAGACCACCCTCTACCTCTCCTCGAACCCACCGCTGCCGGCCGCTCACACCTCCTCACCGGGGATTCAAGGCTTCTCCTCCGCACGTGCCCGAACCATCTGAGCCTCGTTTCTCGCA
This sequence comes from Nicotiana undulata, assembly GCA_005239495.1. Taxonomy (NCBI): domain Eukaryota; kingdom Viridiplantae; phylum Streptophyta; class Magnoliopsida; order Solanales; family Solanaceae; genus Nicotiana; species Nicotiana undulata. The sequence goes on from ML277767.1 coordinate 131,021, forward strand.
TCTTATCATCCACCCGGGGCCACGCCCACCTTCGCCTGAATATCTTCATTCCTAATCCTATCTATCCTAGTGACCCGCACATCCACCTGAGCATCCTCATCTCCGCTACCTCCATCCTCTGAATATGGGAGTGTTTAACCGGCCAACACTCTGCCCTATACAACATGGCCAGTCTGACCACAGCTCTATAGAACTTACCTTTGAGTTTCGGTGGTACTTTCTTGTCACACAGGACTCCAGATGCAAGCCTCCATTTCAACCAGCCCGCCCCTATACGATGAGTGACGTCCTCGCCGATCTCTCCGTCCCCCTGAATCACCGACCCAAGGTACTTGAAGTTGTCCCTCTTGGGGATGACCTGAGATCCAAGCTTCACGTCCCTGCCTACCTCACTCGACTCAGCGCTAAACTTGCACTCCAGGTAATTTGTCTTAGACCTGCTCAATTTGAAACCCTTTGACTCGAGGGTCTGTCTCCACACCTCCGGCCTCTCGTTAACACCGACCCTCGTCTCGTCAATCAGAACTATGTCATCAGCAAATAACATACACCATGGCACATCCCCTTGAATATGGTGTGTCAGTGCATCCATCACCAGGGCAAATAGGAATGGGCTAAGCGCAGATCCTTGATGTAGCCCCATAACAACCGGGAAATGCTCTGAGTCGTCTCCCACCTTCCTAACCTTAGTCTTAGCTCCATCATACATGTCCTTGATCGCTCTGATGTAGGCTTCCGGCACGCCCTTTGCCTCAAGACATCTCCACAGTACCTCCCTAGGGACCTTGTCATACGCTTTCTCCAAGTCAATAAACACCATGTGCAGGTCCTTCTCCTTATCGTTGAACTGTTCCACCAATCTCCTAACAAGGTGGATAGCTTCCGTAGTGGAGCGACCCGGCATGAAACCAAACTGGTTGTCGGATATAGATGTCGTCCTCCTCACCCTCGCCTCAACCACCCGCTCCCAGACTTTCATGGTATAACTCAGTAACTTGATAACCCTATAGTTGTTATAACACTGGATATCACCTTTGTTCTTATACAACGGCACCACTGTACTCCTCCGGCATCCTCTTAGTCTTAAAAATTATATTGAACAACTCAGTCAGCCACTCCAATCCTGTCCTACCCACACATTTCCAAAACTCCACCAAAATTCCGTCCGGGCCGGTCGCTCTACCCCTACTCATCCTACGCAAAGCCCCCACGACCTCCTCCACCCTAATGCGCCTGCAATACCCAAAATCACGACGACTCTCCGAATGCCCCAACTCCCCTAGCTCTATATCCCGATCCCCTCCTCATTGAGAAGACCACGGAAGTACGACTGCCACCTCTGGTTAATCAATAGATCTTTCAAAAGAGAAAGATATCATTCCTTTTTAGAAAAGTGCCTCACATAAATGAGACATAGGGGAGTACCTTTTAATTAGTATAATTTTTATTTAGATATTAAATCTTTATTTTAAAAAAATTAAGACATTGAGACATCATGTGGAAATCATTACAACAGGATCCTAACTAGTACAAATATCAAATGCTTCTCACACTAGTCTTCACGCACAAAGTCCAACTTCAATAAAAAGGTCTTTAAATACAAGTGAACAAATTTATAATTCCAGAAAGCAACAACATAAACAAAAATAAATATTTCCATCACACTATGAAATAAGATTATCATTCCTAGCTAGACTGTAGATAAAGTAACCACCAGAACAATTTCCTGTTATGTCTCTCAGTCAGTTACTTTACATAATATATCGCTTTTATGAAAGCCGGTATCTCACTTTTGAAAGAAATATCAACATGTTGTATACATCTAGCTCCATTGTTTGGCTAGAGGCCGACTCCTTCTCGGAAACCTTCCACCACTGACTGATGGGGATGTGATTCTCTTGTTGCGAACGGAAACACAGAGACGAAGAGCGTTCTTTGCTGCATGTATAGCTTTCTTGAACAGGGAACAGTTCTTTATACTGACATGTAATGATATATATTACTCCATCTTTGCAAATAAAGTACGCTATAGAATGACCAGAAGCAAACGGCAGGGTTTTGGAATTTATCAACCAGTGCTGCCCGAGAGGTCTCCAGAAAGAGCACTACCATACGACGCCGATCCAGTGTATGAACTAGTAACTCGAGACGAATTAGCAACACGGGTTTTCTGTAATTGGCGAATCTTGAAAACATCTCTAGGAAGGGGCTGGCTTTGTACAGTCGACGATTCATCATCCTCTTGCCCTGCAACAAATTAACCAGGTCTTTGTATGTTATAAACGACACATTATATTTAGCATCAAGATGCGAAGGCATATATGGGCATGGCCACATATTGCAAACTTCAAAGACAACAGTAGGGAATAAGTAGTTCGTGGATTACATGAAACGAATAATAGGAATTAAACAGGCCTACATGCGAAGGGTGAAAAGTGAAAACAAACAATGATTTGGTGCAACAGTGGGGCAGTGATGAGACACATTCCCGGGCATAGCATGAGCAAAAACATAAGCATCTCATAGGAAAATGTTTACTTACTGTCCATGTCTTTCCTCTTTCCAGGCTGTCTGTCTCTCGACCTGAATTTGCTTGAATCAGAGATGTCACTAGTAGATGGAGCCGGGCCTGACTGCAGCGGCAGAGAGGCAGTTCCTGATTTTCCGGTTGCTAAAGGAATGTTGCTTTGTAAACACACGGATATCACAAAATCAGCATCAGGAGTAGGACCTAGCAGTTCCAGGGAAAACTCAACTTATTAAGGAGCAATACATACTTTCCAATAGAGGAAGCAATTAGCAGTCTTATCCTCCAGGAGAGGTAATTGCTGTTTGTGGAAGTTCGATATTTAGACAGCATTTTAGGATAATTTGCAATATGGGAAATTCTGTAAAAAGCACTTTTAACAGCATGTACTGAAGTTACCGATTCCCTTGTCTTTTTTGAGGCATCTAAGAAAAGCATAGGTACAATTAGTCAATTAGATGATGTTTAAGAAAACAAGTTAGTTCTTTTTTCACCTTTTACTGTCCTTCAATAGTTTTAGATATAATCTCCTTATTAGACAACTACAACACCAAGTTGACCTTGTGCAACTAATTAGCTCCAGTCCGATAATTTTCATATGCTATGTTGCTATTTCATTTGACTGCTGATTTTCATTTAAAGAACATTCACATAAAAAAAATCTTCTCTCCAGATCTATGCCCACCTGCAGCAGACTCAATTGATGACCCATTGGATCCCACACATAAAAGCAGAGATCATATATAGGAAGTAGAATGGAAGAAAGGAATTGAACTAAAATCACACACGGCAATTCCGACATTTAAATAAAAAAGGAAGCTCCAGAGTCTTTCCATAAAGATGTCGCGCCTTCTTCAATTGGTAGACCACGATTGGCATGCAAGTGTAAAGTAATAATTTAATAAAAAAGAAAGCTAACAAAAGAGTAAAAGCGATTTAATAACCTTTATAAAGCACTTGATTAAGATTTCAAAGGTTAAGTGACTGTTAGATTTGATTAAAAGGATGAGGAAAACTTGGAACTATACCTTCGACAGCTGGCAAATTTGCCATGAACGCTGCAAATGCAGGGGGCAACGATTTCAGAATATCATTAAGAGCATTTGGTGGTCCACCACTGCTAAATGGAGTACCAGAATATGGCAAGGTGCCTGAAGCGGATGGAACTGCAAGAGCAGCAGGACCTAGAAAACCAGAATCATCCAACAAACATAAAGAGATGCAACTCTTATAGTTTATAACAAAATTTTAAATGGTTCTCGATGAAAATTGAGAAAAGGTTATTCACTATACCCTATCTGGATATAGTTTAGGCAACTGTGACCTGAAGGTGTGATTGAAATATCAATCATGTGCAACTCTTTTAAAAATTCAAAGTCTTCGAAAAGGTTAGAAATTATCCTTTTAGCAGAAAAAGAGAATCTGTTGTAGACATCAAGAAGCATAATTTATTGAATAAGAAGTCAGAACATATTGCACCATTTATTCCTAAGTTTGTTAATCACGCCTTAAACTTCAGAGTCAAACAACTGTTTCACAGAACTTGAAAAAACAGTATATGTGTTTGGGAGCTTGTTAAGCAAAGAACCGCAGAATAGAATAAGAAGCTCCAAAAGCATACCTGACATTTGCCTTGGATCATATATTGTCATTTTTGAAGTATCTGGATACACAACCTTGGCAGGGGGATTTGTGTTGGACGAAACACCAGAAGAAGTCTTATCTAAAATCAGGAGACCAGGAGTTAGAGAGTTCAAAACATGAGTTTAATTCTGTATTAAATCAACCAAACAATGATACCTGCAGAACCTGCCTCAATACCAAGAGTAGGTTTGTCAGTTTTTTTGTTGATGTTCCTCGCGAGCCACTGAAAGGAGGGTAAAATTGCAAATAGGCAAAAAGAGCAAGTTAAGATAACGTTTGAAAAATGATAATAGTGCCCTTGTAACAATATCAGACTCTTCTGCTTGCTAGTTCAAAACTGTGACATACACACGCAAAAACATATGCTGACAACCTCTTGGCGTGCTAAATGATCCAAGTCATTTGAAGAGCAAGGCCACAGATCCATGAAACTGTAGCGTGATACAACATCTTGTAACGAACTCTCTAACTCTGATGTTCCATCATCACCTGCTCTGGAAAGAGCTTCTTTCCTTCTCTGCTCAACCTGCCAATACAAGCAATAGGGTGAACGCAGATGTAACAACTGTATGTAATGATATGCCCTCCAAAGAGGGATATTCTGAATATAACTTCCCTGCCGGTATTTAGCTGAACAGATTGACTGAAACTGATCCTAAGTTCATGTCATTTGCATATTTCTTTAATGGACAAAGAAAGTAATCAAGTAGTTAGAGTTCTTATGTTGGTGGATACCAATGTTAAATGCAAAAAGGAATACGATCTAGAGGATTTGCCACCTGGACATACCAATAGTTCAAACCAAACTAGTTTAATTTGTATTTGCACTTGAAAATAGTCCACAAAGTTCAAAAGAAAAACCAAGAGAATGTATTGCATCAAATTTTTTGTATGTTACATAAATTTACCTTCAACATGCTGGCAAGATCTCCATACGTTTGCTCAAATTGAGTGAATTTTTTCCAAACCTACATAAAGAATAGGTATTATTTCAGTACGATGTCATTTAAGCAAGAGCGGTCACAAGAATGTTAGATTTTGAAAACAGAGAAGGGAAGAATTGTACAATTTCTAAACAGGCATTACTCGTCCAAAGACACTCTGAAAACAAGCAAAAACTGCAAAAACTGCAAAATCGGACAATTAAGAAAATAATAGTAAAAACACCTCAACAGATTCTTCTGGGGGGAGTGAGCTCAATGCACGTTCAAATAATGCTCTGATGTTTCTATCGTCATTCAAACGATAAAGGAAATCTGCATACCTGCAAAATTTAATTAGCTCATGGTTATTTGCGCTCAGAGCAGAACAGAAGGCAAACCTTGCTACTTGTTCCCAGGCAGAATGTCATCAATACCTGTGTTGCATGTTTTAAAACTACTCCCTCCGGTTTTTTGAAGGTCGTTTAATGTTTTGGCACACCCATTAAGAAAAACGTTTGATAGCATTTTTTTAAATAAGGGCTATCACTAATTTAACCTTTACCTCTCTTCAAAATGATGGCAAAACTTTTACGACAGAAATCCTAATTTCCTGATTTCACGGGAACATCATGCAATCACTCCTCCACAATAGCACTTATTATTTACAAGAAAAGGAGACTCACTCAAGGATGTATCCAGGCTCATGCATAAAGCGTTTCAACCCTGCTTCAAAAACATTGTGCGCCATCTGCATGAATGCCCAAAAATAAATGCATATCATCTAAAGGATAAGACAGGTAAAAGAAACACACAGGAACCTCTAGAAATAAAAGAGATTCAACAATCATAGACCAATTAAATTTGAAATGAAAGAGTTAGGATTGCGTAATTTGGTTTAAGATATCAAAAATTCAACATGTACGATCCAACAGATAATGAAATTATTATAAATGAATTTGTGGGCGATAGCTTTAGAATTCCAGACATAATCTCTGAGATAAAGAATTCCCTATCAAGTTCCATGCACCTATCCCATGCTTGGAACATTTGAAATGAAGATAGTCCTAATCACCTTTGCATCCTTGTCAAGACAAAAAGCCATCATCGCGTGAGCTACATAGACATGGTAAGTGCAATTTGGAGATTTCCGTGCATCAAGAAAGTATTTGCGAGCTGCTTCAACTCCTTCGCTTCTTCTTAAAAACCTTATAAACTGCAGCATCAAAGAATAGAATAATTAAATGAACTTCAATGCTAGTCCATAAGCGAGTTGCAAATTGATACACTGTCTACTGACATGTTAGCTACTAATTGGGATGTAAGTTAATCAATTCAAGTAATAACTATGTTGTGTAAGGACTTATTAACAACTTTTTCTTAAATATGATAGAAGAGGCAGTTTCAAGTACCTTGGGTCGGTTATCCAAGGGGGAGGGGAGATCGACGAGGATGTCACACACCGGATTGGCGTTGGGTGGATGAAGTGGAGGTTAGCATCTGAAGTCCTGTGTGACACACAAGAAAGTGCCACCAATACTCAAAGGTAAGTTCTATAGAGTGGTGGTTAGACCGGTCATGACGTATGGGGCTGAGTGTTGGCCTGTTAAGAACTCACATATCCAGAAGATGAAAGTAGCAGAGATGAGGATGTTGAGGTGGATGTGGGGGCACACTGGGATGGATAAGATTAGGAATGTTGTTATTCGGGAGAAGGTGGGTGTGGCTCCCATTGACGATAAGATGCGGGAAATGAGGCTTAGATGGTTTGGGCACGTTCTGAGGAGAAGCCCAGAGGCTCCGGTAAGGAGGTGTGAGCGGCTGGTCATGGAAGGCTTGAGAAGAGGTAGAGGGCGGCCTAAGAAGTATTGGGGAGAGCTGATCAGGACAGGCAGGACATGGCGAGGCTTCAGATTTCCGAGGACATGGCCTTTGATAGGAAGTTGTGGAGGTCGAGTATTAGGGTTGTAGGTTAGGAGGTAGTAGAGCTTTTCCTAAGGCTAGTTTGGTAGGGTTCTTGTATGTGAGAGCTAGTGACGATGTTGTGTCCTAATACTCTTTAGTTGGTCATAGAGCGGAGTTTATTTGATGGTTACCGCTTTTGCTTTGCACCTATTTTCTAGTTTTAATGATGTTGTTATTATTTTTATGGTATATGATGGTGGTACTAATATTGTTTCATTTCTTCTCTTTTCTTTCCTTTCTTGAGCTGAGGGTCTTTCGGAAACAGCCTCTCTACCCCTCGGGGTAGGGCTAAGGTTGCGTACTCACTACCTCCCCAGACCCCACTATGTGGGATTTTACTGGGTCGTTGTTGTTGTTGTTGTTGTTTTTCTTAAATATGACCTAATTTCTTCAACGTAATTTCAAAATAGTCCAAAAAGAATTTCTTGCACTTAACTTTTGAACTTATTTCCAAACAAAATGATTTCTTCTGAAATATTATAAAATTTACTCTGTAGAAAAATTGCTCATAATCTAAAAAAACTACTATCTTAGTCGAACATTTGAGTGATCAAACAGAAGATCGTCCTATCTAATTATCATAGAAGCTACAAGGCGAATTCCTTTGTTACTTCCCACGTCCCATGAACATAATCCACATATAAGATAAACATACTATTGATCCATCACAAAGATGTTGCCACGTCCAGGTTCAACTGCCAAGGTATTGTTCCCTTAGGCTCAAACTCCCTGGGCCACCTCAAGGATTCTGAGCATCACAATTTGTCCCCTTGGGCTTTAACCCAAAAAGCGCTTCAATAGTTGTATCTAGGCTCGCACTCATATGGTTCCTAACTTTCCCCTCTCATTCCGATGTGGAACTTTCCATGGCAAGTTCGCTGCGAACCCCCTTTGAAGTTCAACCGCTAGCGATCGTCAGGCTGTTACACTCACCCTCATATGGCCCCTAACTTCCCCTCCTCGTTCCTATGTGGGATTTGCCTAAGGCAAGTTACAGCGCGAACCCCCTTTCGAGCTCAACCACCAGCCGTGGCTACTACAGTTGTACTCTCCAAGTGCAACTCTCTTGTACTATTGTTTAGCTAAACCATGCATTCCATGTTTTGAGCTCCATCTTGCCTTCTGCTTCTTCAAAGGAGCAAGGGGAAAGATGCTTTGGTTTACCCAGCCTGAAATAGCTCTGAAGAGAAATATTGTCCTTCTATTCAGTTTAGTTCAACCAAGATGGAATGACTTTTAATGTTCCTTTAATTTCTCAGTTTATTAAGCTTGATAAGTTCAGTAGCTCATCTAAGAGTATATACTGATTGATACATAGGAGAATTCTACTTTGCAAAATGATTGTTCGTTGAGAATTTATACGTGTTCTAGCCTTTTAACTTTTTAATTTTTATACTAGAAGTAAATGGCTAGCACGAAGACTGACAACTAGAAGAGCTTCTTTTTATTTTATTTTATTTTTTGGGGGGGGAGGGGGGGGGGGGTTTGTGGATAAACTGACACC
>ML277767.1:139827-180584 GCA_005239495.1 Nicotiana undulata
GTTTTTTTTCCCAACTTAATGTTTTTTAAAAAAAATGTTTTTTGGGCGGCAGGGCCCCCCCCCCCCCCCCACGGCCCCGGGAACAAGAGCACTTAAACATTACGTACAAATCATTACTTCCCACGTTTTTGGTGTTATAAGCATAAGAAAAGAACTCAACTTCAAGGACGTACTTTCTCAATCATGTTTATGATGAATATGATTGCATTCATCTTTATGAGAACCAAAGATAGTAAATTTTCATCTCAAAGAGAGAAGTAAATATGCATATGATTCTATATGAGATTCGTGGTCTTACTTGGATATGTGACAGTGCTGAGGCATTGGATCCATCCCCCAGAAGATTTTCATATACTTTTTTAGCAGCCTGCACCAGACCGTGCAGCATAGGAAAATTGAAATACGAAAAACTGTATATTGAGGGAAAGTAAATGGATGCATATTTACCTGAATGGCTCCACGTGATTCCTCAAGTTCAGCATAAGCATATCTGAGCATTTCGGAGTCTAAGCATAAGAGGCAAAGAATTATCTAAAATCAGAGGAAAATAACATCAAAAAGAAAAGACAAGTATCATCTTGTCATCAAGCCTGAAAAGAAAAAAGAAAAATACCAGGAAGAGCTTTAAGAGCTCGCTGGAAAACCTTGATAGCCGAGTCTATTGAACCAGCTTTTGCATGCCATGTGGCATATTCATACCATATGTCAGGATAATGATACAAATACATGAGGCACTGTCATAGAACATCCAGATTAGTAAATCTGGTTTGAACATAGAAATCAAACATAGGCTAATAGCAACCAAATACCCAAAACCACCTAAATAAGAAAAAACAACAAGAATATCACATGTATCAATCAACTATACCGCAATGTTATATTTATTGGGGTTGACTGTATGAAAATCTTATGTATCCACTCCGCTCTATTCAGAGGTCCATTTCATTCCAATACAAAATAATTTGACTTTTACAGCAAATTTAGGAGTTATCTAAAACTTGCAGTTCTCTGATTCGCTTATCACTGCACCGAATACAAGTCTTTAATTCCAGAAAAAAACAAGTTTTTAATGAGGCTAATCAGTAAATAAGACTAAAGCAGCTCCAATGAAACTGTGCGTGAATGCAGAACCAACAATTTATTAAGACTCCACCGATATCAAGGTAATCCTTTGTCTCAGAGTTAATGATAGTTATGATTCTTTATCTTGCTTCAGCAGATCAAGGCGATTCAAACTTGTAAACTTTGCAAATAAAGTAGACGTACTCAGAGATTTTCTACTCCATGGGGGTGATAGACCCTAGGGAACTTTCGGGAGCCGATTATCTAATTCATGGATGCAAGTAAAGATACATAAGAAAAAGTCACATTATCATTAACTTTTAGATTAATCCAAAGAAGAAACTCTGAACTTTTAGAAGTTTATTTAAAAAAACACTCTAAAAATAAATGTTTAGATGATTTATTTTGATAGGTAACAAATGTTTACAAGGTTGTGCAACTACCACTCCAAATCTTTACAGATCCATTTGTCAGGTGGTTATGTCACTACTAAAGATCTGTGTGTACGAGAGCATAGTAGCCACAAGTTTTTACAGATCCTCTTGTCAGGTGCTTATGTCATTTTAAATATATGTGTGCACGACCACATCGACCCCGTGTATCAAAAAAGTTAAGAAATTCACAGCTAGCCAACTAGGAACCCTCAGGTTGCAAGTATTGAGCTTCCCGTCCAATAGGAAGAGATTTGCTGAATGAAAGTGAGGTGCAGTTGCTAAGCAAAAGGTCTCTCAATTTTTATTTAACAGCACATATCAAAGAGGCAAGTACTTTAAGATACTATATAAGTCATAGAAGAATAGAACACACACACATAAAACTCTACATTGCCATTGGCCAGATAAAAGGAAAGAATGAAAATCTAAGTAAAGAGACAACGATATTTTAACGTTTATGTCTCCTATACCTGCTCATATGTGAACACAATTCTTTTATTAGCAGAAGCACTGTCTATCCTCTGAGGGTTTGCTCTGACATGAAGACCAGAATAATTAGATGAGACTATCGTCGAGTTTACTTTCAAAAGAAAAGAATCCATGATAAGAACTGACTTTTAAAAAGGAAAAGGAGAGTAACAAAGCAGCAACATGTGTGAAAAGTATAAACTCTTGCTTTAATAACAAAATATTAGAAGTATCTATACAGTTGGAAATCAGGTAGGTCCTCACGCCAAACAAGTACATTAGTTCCAGAATAGAAAGAAGTATAATAGGTGAATTCAGCAGTTGCTAATGTGAACATCGGGAATAAGGAACAACACAAAATTTATATGGGCCTCTGTTATAACTCCAAGTTACATGGTTAAAGCATTAGCAAGTGAAGTATCAATAAGTAAAAGAAATTACAGACTTGTGCCTTATGTTAGGGACTAAAAAAACAATCAGAGAGGAACAAACTAATTTCGACTAAACTAAATGTCTTTTAACTAGCCATGAGGCCAAAATCACAATCTAGCTGACCGACTGATGTCACAGGACCGTCCCTTACTTCTCAAATGCTAGAAGTCTTTTCCAAGCCATCCATTGCATTTCCTCCTGCAGACACATGAAAAGTGATTGCTGTAAGAAAACATGCAGAAGTATAAGTGCAACTTGAGAGACACAGAACTATCCTGTAAAACTTTTATGTCATCACACTAGTTGAGGTGAGTATAACACATTTCCATTAAACATCTATCTCGCACACATGAAGATGTTGAACATGCCCACAAAATGGGGTGGTGAAATGTGCAATCGAATTGGGCTGATTCAACTGTAATTTAAAAAATATCAAAGATACTTAAGGAATTGCCTTGGAAGAGCCGGAAGGTGGAATCGCCAGCATATTCCAATCAATTTCATCAATGTACTTCTTCCTTTCTCTGTATACAGCCCTCGCACTGTTATATTTTGGTTGGTATTCAGACACCAGCCCTTTTGCCTGCAATTTAATCAACAGAGAATATCTCAAATACCAGTTACTACTATCAGCATACATGCCAAACATTTGTACCAGAATTGCCACATTTTGAAAGAAACTAAAGAAGGTTAAGGTAATGTCATCTGAAAGTTAATATGACCGAGTAGATGACTTCTAAAGATAACCAAGTGGAATATGCTAAACAAAAGGTAGATCTATCCTCCTACGAAGAGTTCAGGAACAAGATAAAGTGCAGAGACTTAAAGCAGTTTTCTAAATAACTTACTAGATTAACCAAATTAAGTTCCATCATAATGGTGCGGGAAGAACGAGTTGAGGGAAGTTTTTCCTAACTATATAGTGTATCTTACCAGAGAGAGAGATGACGATCCAACAAATTTGTAGGTCTCATGAAGAGGTAGTTCGTTGGGATTTGATATTCAGGAGGAACCTACAAGATTGAGAGATGGAAGAATTTCACAGTTTGGTTGAAATTTTGTATGGGTTGGACACACCAAACTATACATCAGATGTATGGAGATGGCGGGAGAGTAGAGATGGATTATTCACCGTTAAATCGTACTATAAGAGGTTATTAGTGAGAGGAATGAAATTTCCCACATTGCTCTATTTGAATCCCCAAAGCTTCGAGAAAGGTGTGTTTCTTTGTGTGGTTGGTGACAAGGGGAGTGATTTTGACAACGGAAAATCTGAGAAAGAGGAGGATTACCTATGTTAGTTGGTGCTTCATGTGCAAAAAACTCGGATGAAGATGTAGATCATCTTTTACCGCAATTGTCAAGTGGCTAATTGTTTGTGGAGATTGGTCATTAATTTGTTTGGGGTGCCATGGGTGATGTCAGGCACAGTGAAAGAGGCGGTGCATAGTTGGACTCACATGAGGGGAAAGAGAAGTCCAAGGGAATGGAGTGTTTCCCCCTTAGCTATCATATGGGTTATTTGGAAAGAGCGAAATAGGAGGACATTTGAAGGGGTGGAACAAGATTTTGTAAACTTCCAAAGGAACCTTTTGTCTCTAGTTTCTTTTTGGTGTACTCATGAAGTCCCTATTTGTATAAAGGATTGGACCTCCTTTGTTGAGAACCATATTATAGTATAGGTTCTCTTCTTTTGATATACGGATTATATACGGGATTTCCCCAATTGTTAATAAAATTATTTATCTCATCAAAAAAGAAAAGTACCATCATGATGGACTTTTATTATTTTGATAAATCAATATATCTTGATCCCATTCTCATGGTATTTGGGTTGATTGCAGCTTGATTTACTAAAAATGTTACATATGAAGCTCTTTCTCTATTTTTTCTTCTTGCCTAAGAAAAAGATCACCTTCAGATGGCTTTGTGAGAAAGTCTACATGGTCATTTCCTAAGATCAGCTGCTATTCTTCTAGCTAAATTAGAAAATAATGTTGGAGAATGCATGACAAAGCAAGAGAAAGTACAATCCATGTGAGAATCAAGGCCTCCAGCATATCAAGTCAAGCATCAACCTCTTTAGCCTTTGAGAACCTCAAACCATGTTGTGTCTTTTTTGCTTTTTTTATCACGGTGGTGCCTGGACAAACTTATGTGCACCTCGACTATTTCACCACGTACCATTGGCCTCCATCGGCATAGGTACCAGGTAACTCTGTCCACCAAGGCTTAGGCAAATGGGAAAAAATCACCTAGTATTTTTTGTCTCTGCTGACTGTTATGATTAGAACTTGAGAGCTCACAATTCCCCTCCCTCTTCATTCACCTCAAAACATGTTATGTAAAGTATTTGCTTGGCTACTTTATTAATTACTTCCGGTATTTTCCCCTCTTTTTTGGTTTTTATAGGTCAAATTAAAGTTGATTAGACTTTTTTTTTAAATGGCAAGGTATTATAGATATAAAAAAAATCAGCACTAAGAGAGTGTCGTGGTTACATCCCAGAAAATAACCAAAAAAAGAAAAAGAAACCCTCTGTGTCTATACAAAAGAATCAATGAATTCTAGTAGGGTTTTACTATCATCTATCCAATCTTGATTACACCAAAAAGATATCAACAAAATGCAGTCTGATTTGATCTTCAAGAATAAAGTTGATTAGACTTATAAGTTAAGTCCACTAATCACTTAGACAAGTATTTTTAAGTAAAAACCAAATATTTCAAGTCAATAAATATAAGAAATAAAAAAAATTGAGTATACAGAACAGCAAATCCTGTAATAATAACGCTTTAGGATCTTATGCTAACACACATATAGAGTAGGTAAATCGCCTAGAAAGACAAATTAAGCTGCAATACGGATAAGAGCACTAAACTTTCAATCAAATGATTGGGAGTTCAAGTCAACCAGGACAGAAGTGGGAAAATATTGTTGCCCCTTGGCAACACGGGTTTGGGGGGTTTGGGTTTTATTAAAATAAAGAAAAAGGTACATAGCCTAGTAAGCTGCTCATAAAGTGCGCTGAGAGAAAATTCTAATCAGCCCATGAGTTTGAAGGTAAGTCTATCTTATTTTGACAAATAGAAAATCAATCAGCAACACTAGGGGAATATATTCCAACTGGGTTCTTGTTATTTTCTTTTATCAGAAGCAAAGGATTTCAGAGCTATTAACTGACAAGCATTAAGATAGTGCTAGGCATTATGAAACAGCTATTTAAATGATTACAACGTCTCATTGTTCTGTAAGCACTAATGTACACCTAACATTTTTTTTGACATCATATACATCAGACAAGTTACACCAACATGCTAGATTACATAAATATCTATGCTTTAGGACATGTATTGATGATGCCCTCCTTGAAACATCTCTGGGTCCTCTCCTTCCAAATAGTCGGAAAAACAACATGCTTATATGGTCTCCAGGTCTGCTTTCTTGTTCTTCTTTATTTTAGGTTTTTTCTTTTTCTTTCCTTTTTTTTTCTTTGGTATCAACCAATAACACACCTTAAATAGCATACACAAAAAAGTAATACTCATTCACAAACGTCCAATAAATTTTTCACTAGATTTTACCCACAATTTTCACAAACACATACATGTACTTTTGTAACTGAAATACGAGGATGTTCCTTTTTTTATCAAGTGAATATTAGTGTCTTTTCCTTCTGAAAGTAATGATAACAGTTTTCCTTTGAAAGTGGGACCCATTACATTGCTGGCCAACAATATAAAATCAACTAACAGTAGTCTGAGAACTTGTGTAGAGAGGAGAGGCCTACCAAGGCTCGACTAATTGAATTTTCAAAATTCTCATAGTCCCTCCAAAGCTGTTCCACGTGATGGGTTGGGGTAACAATAGCTCTTTGGTATGCTTTCCTCACAGAGGTCATTCGTTGTGATTCTTCTTGCGTGGTTTGAGCCTACATCATCATCTAATACAGCATTAACCTTAACGCTACATAACTAACAAAACATATTTATGCTTGTGTCTCTGTACGTAATACATATATGTGCAAAGTATTGTTTATTGAGAAAGTGTGTCCCATACAGGCGAAGACCTTAAAAATGCAATGTATTCCATCCACACTGGACCAGATGCAATGTCTGCTCCTGTTAAAACATGGGTTAGGAAAATGAAGTACTTCTCAAAAACAACAGAAATATCACAATGCCATAATGCATGTGTTAGCAAGTAAAGCTTCTAGAGACAGCATGCTAAAGGAAATATGAAGTGCACGAGTAGCAAATAACTAAAAATAGAAATTACGAGTTCCAAACCCAAATCACACCTTTATTTTTGTAATGACTATCTCAAAATGCACATACTTTAATTTCCAATGCAATCTTGTGTTAATAAACAAACATCAATTTGATTAACATGATGTCGCCTAAAGATGCTGTTATAAACTCGAAAATTGTGTTGTCATTAAGTCATATTTGAAGCTGTAGAGGGAAGGCTAATTGAGGTACAGTGTAATGACAGTAGCTTTGCTTCTCCTTCCAATTGCTACAATATCAAACTGCCATGATTTTCCTCTTGCTGATGAGAAGCAATTAAGGTCAAAAGTTCGATCTTGCTAATACCATCCTTCATTTTTTGTCAAGTCAAATGCTTAATCTAAAGGGCTTTTATCTTTTTATGGATCTGTCTGGAGACTATCGAAATGGAAAGAGAAAGAAAAAATGAAGAGGAAATACAGGGAAGCGAAAGAAAGTTTCTAACCACGGTTGGCAGGAGTAAAAAAGACAGAAAAGAGAAGTCTACTCCATTTTATTGACATTTCTTATCTTTGTAAACTAAACAATGGTTTCATTCAAATTGATGAAATATATCAAGGTCAGTCCAATTCTAAAAGCAAATTTCATATTACCAGTCTAACTGTTGGCAAGGAATAAGGGGAGGGTAAAGGGAAAGCATGTACACAGTATATAGCATAATAGATTGGATAAGGATGCAAAATTAGCATCAACTTGGTCTCTTCATTCTTCGAATATTTCTTGAAGATAACGTACCAACATAGTTAAGCATGAAATCAAAAGCCTTTCTTGTCTCTTCTTGACCCTCATTCCCCCTCTTATCATTGACTTTCCGGATAAAGCGGATGTAACAGCGCCTGAATAATCACCAAGAAAACTCTTGAGCTGATGCATGACAAGGAAAATACAACAAAAGAATAATGATCTTGTCATGGTAAATAAATAACAGGATCTTCAGCTTAAAATGTGAAGCATCAGACAGCCAAACCACATAAATATGCATACATTTCGACACTGTAATCCATGCTTTTCTTTGCAAGGAGAAAAGGTAAAACCACCAGTCACTATAGGTTGGAATAACTTTTAGAACTTCAGCAATAAAAGACCAGAACTGCTTTTAAACCTCCAAAGCAGTTTCCCACATCATCAATATCATTCATGTTACTTTAAATCCTTACTAATTGACATGAAAGTGCAAAGGGTTGAACAGCCATGGTAACTCCCAGGTCTCCAACCCCATTCCACACCAAAATGTGAGAGCAAGAAAAGATTCACTAACGAGAAGAAACATGGAAAAGAGAAACTCCAAAAAAATAAAATATCATCGGAATAAACATACCAAAGAGGAATCTGTAGGCAGTTCAAGAGGCACCGACTAAATATTTGCTTTGTTGCATCATCATTATTTACCGTCATGTGTGCCTCGACATATTGCTTCCAGTATTTTGCCTAGATAAAAGTAAAGATAACATCAGCAACAGATGGTGTATTCAAGAACCAAAAAACCTCTTCCTAATCATACATTTGGCATTGTATATCTTCTTTTCCTAGCACTTAGGAGGAAATCAATTTCATGTGAATATGCAAATCTGAGAACTTAAAGCTTGGCATATCTTTTTTGTTGGATCAGGTAAAGTAAAGTTTTATTTCATCTGAAGGCATCACAGTGCAAACAGTCGTGCAGTTACAAAAAAAGCAAAAACTCGGTTCATTGACAAGCACATGTAATGAAACTGAGAAAGTCAATTAGTCTAGATTCTTCATTAAAGCTTGAGCAAATTAGATATATTATGTTTGACGCTTATTGGAAATAGATATATTAGTCTGAGACGGAGATAGAATGAGGTCCCTTTGAGGACGTCAGATAAATTGGAACGATACATAGAAGATTAGTGTTGCCCTTCGGCAAGGACATGCACAAAAATGGTCAACGAAATTTAGAGAACGAAAAGAACCGCTACACAAAGGAAACATTTGGACCTCGTCCAAGTTTTCGAGCATTCTAACACCCAGTGTTGTGAAAAGTGCTCACTTAAGCGCTTTAAGCGTGAAATGAAGCGTAGCAGGTATGTTTGCAGCGACTAGAGTTTTAATTTGCAAGCCCGGGTATCTTTATCGTTATCTTCTTCTTCTTCTTAAGTCCTTAAAATTGCAGTGAAACGAAATGCTGCCAATTTTTTTTTCCTTCAGTTCTTCATCTTTTGTTCTTAATCTCACTCAGTGTTATCAAAGGCGAAAAGCACAAAAAAGCTCTAAGATCTATTGGGGCTTTAAACGCAAAGCGTAAATAAAGCGTGGGCTTTAATGATAAAAGGCGCAAATGGAGAAAAACGACAAATATGTATGTGTAGCCAAAGACTAATATCAATAAGCATGAATACCAAATATAAGGACAAAGAAATTGAAGAAAATTTACGATAAAATAAATATCAATTGCTTAGTGTCGCCTCTTCAGGATTACGCTCATTGAGAAGGAAAAATACACCTTAGAGCCATGATGACAATACAGAAGCGCTCGCTAAGCGAGGCGAAGCGCTGAACATGTTTTGAGCCTCGCTTTAGGGCTTAAGCGCGTTTTAAGCGCGCCTTTGATAACACTGGTCTCACTGCCAGTTTTTTTAGTATTGGCAGTTACATGTGTTGTATGCAGTTACATGTGTAACAGTTACATATGATCACTTCCTCATTGATCTCCCTTTGTCAAGGGAAAGGTTTACTTGGGCCAGGGCGGAGGATTTCAACTCAAGATCTAGACTTGATAGATTTCTGATATCGCCCTCCTGGGATGAGCTGGTGCCGAATGTGCTGCAGATTCCTTTACCTAGGCTGACTTCGGATCATTTGCCTATCTTGCTGGATGGATGCAGAGAGAGGGGGACGCGTGCTCCCTTCTGATTTGAGAACATATGGTTAAAGGTGCCAGGATTTGGTGAACGCGTGCTCCCTTCTGATTTGAGAACATATGGTTAAAGGTGCCAGGATTTGGTGACAGGGTGAAAGAATGGTGGACAAGCTACAGGGTATCAGGGACACCTTCATTCTGTCTTTCGAAGAAACTTCAATTGCTCAAGGGAGATATTATCAGGTGGAATAAAGAGGTTTTTGGGAGGGTAGAGGTTAAAATAAGGGAGCTTATGCATGAATTGGGCGAACTAGAGAGAGGGGAAGGGGCCAGGGAGTTAGATGAAGCCGAGAAAGCGAGATTGGGGGAGGTTAAGAGGGAAATAGTCGAGTTAGCAATAGCTCAGGAGACTAGTTGGCGGCAAAAATTGAGGGCGCTATGGTTGAAGGAGGGGGATTCGAACACCAAGTTTTTCCATAGGGTTGCGGTTGCAAATCGAAGGAGGAACTTCATAGAGTCCTTAGTTGTGGATGGGGTGAGGATTGAGGGAGAGGAGGAGGTAAAAGGGGCGATTGTGGGGTTTTATGAGAACTTATACAAAGAGGAAGTTAGCTGGAGGCCGACCTTGGGGGGAATAGAGTTCAACCACATAGGGGAGGGAGACAATGAGTGGCTAGAAAGGGCTTTTGAGATGGAGGAGGTGCACGAGGTTGTGTCGAGTTGCGCTGGTGATAAGGCCCCCGGGCCTGATGGTTTCTCCTTGGCCTTCTTCCAACTCTGTTGGGATACCATCAAGGGGGAGTTGATGGAAGCCATTGAATACTTCCATGTGAATGGTGTTTTCGAGAGAAGTATCAATGCTTCTTTTATTACTATTGTGCCTAAGAAAGAAGGTGCATCTTGTATCAGAGACTACAGGCCTATTAGTCTTGTGGGGAGCATTTACAAGATTATTTCTAAAGTGCTCTCCAACAGACTCAAGAAGGTCCTTGACGTGTCTGTTTCGTCCTCCCGGAATGCGTTTGTGGAAGGTAGGCAGATCCTGGATGCTGCTTTGGTAGCAAATGAACTTGTAGACTCCAGAAGGAAAAATAGAGAACCCGGCTTACTATGCAAGTTGGACCTTGAGAAGGCTTTCGACCATGTCAATTGGGAGTTTCTGGATTTCATTATGATGCGGATGGGGTTTGGGGCAAGATGGAGGGGATGGATCAAGTTCTGCATTTCCTCAGTCAGATTCTCTGTCCTGGTTAATGGTAGCCCGTGTGGTTTCTTTGGCAGCTCCAGGGGTTTCAGGCAAGGTGACCCCCTATCCCCCATGCTATTCATCTTAGTGATGGATGCTCTGAGTAAAATGATGGATCGTGCGTCGGGAGTAGGCTTCTTGAGAGGATTCTCAGCTCAGATCGGGGTGCCAAGTGCCCGAAGAGTCTCTCATTTGCTTTTTGCGGATGACACCCTGGTTTTCTGTGATGCCGATATGGATCAGCTATCCTGCCTGAAGCAGGTCCTGCAGTGGTTTCAGATAGTATCAGGGCTCAAAATCAACCTCGGCAAGTGCGAGATTTTCCCGGTGGGTGAGGTTGCTAACATTGATGCTTTGTCTCATGTTCTCATATGTAAGGTGGGCTCCCTTCCCACTACTTACCTGGGTCTCCCATTGGGCGTTTCGCATAAGGATACTACGGTTTGGAATCTAGTGATCGAAAGGGTTGAAAAAAGATTAGCAGGCTGGCAGAAACAGTACTTGTCAAAAGGCGGCAAGGAAATGCTCATTAAAAGCACTTTATCGAGTATGCCCACCTATTACTTGTCCCTGTTGCAAGCTCCTGTGAACATCACAGAAAAACTGGAGCGGCTTCAAAGGAATTTTCTTTAGGATGCGGCGGATGGAACTAGAAAGTTTCATCTAGTGAATTGGCAGACAGTCACTTCCCCAAAGAAGTGGAGTGGACTTGGAGTAAAAGATCTTAGAGAATTCAACAGAGCTTTGTTGGGGAAGTGGTTGTGGAGATTCGGGCTTGAAGAGCATGCTCTATGGAGGGAGGTCATCGTAGAAAAGTACGATTCCACGGGAGGGGGTTGGAGGACCAAGGCAATCACAACACCTTTCGGGTGTGGCATGTGGAGGAGCATCATGAAGAATTGGGAATCCTTCAGTGGCAACATCACTTACAGCGTGGGAGATGGAAGGAGAATCAGCTTTTGGAATCGTAAGTGGTGTGGAGAGGATCCTCTGAGGGTCTCCTTCCCTCACGTTTTCAGAATTTCAAATCAGAAGGAATTGATGGTCCAACAGATTCGTAACGAGCATGAAGGGGGTAGTATGGGACCTCTCATTTAGAAGGAACATGCAAGATTTGGGAGATTGCGGAGCTTTAAGATTTATTGACACTGCTATATGGGCAAGACAGGGCCCAGCCATCCTGTAATTCTTGGAGATGGGGTTTGCGTGGTGACGGTTTGTTCACCGTAAAGTCCTTTTACCAGAGTATGTTGGTGAGAGAGGGGGCCTATTTTCCATACTCCTCGATCTGGATTCCTAAGGCACCTACGAAGGTGTGCTTTTTTGCATGGCTAGCGGCGAGGGGGGATTTTGACTGCTGAGAATCTGCGAAAGAGAGGAATTACACTTGTTAGTTGGTGCTACATGGGTAAAAGCTCAGGGGAAGAAGTTGTTCATCTTTTGTTGCATTGCCCTGTGTCCTCGGCTTTGTGGAGGGAAATTCTGAACCTTTTTGGGGCTCAATGGGTGATGCCAAGCACTGTAAAGGAAATGTTATATAGCTGGGCCGGTTTCCATAGAAGAAGAAAGCAAAAGGCGTGGAAGTACGCCCCGTTAGCTCTCATGTGGATAGTTTGGGGGGAGAGAAATAGGAGAGCTTTTGAGGGGATTGAGACTACTTTTTCACATCTTAAGAATAGTCTTTTATCTTTGATCGCTTTTTGGTGCACTCATGTAGCCCCCATTTGTATAGAAGATTGGGCATCTTTTGTAGAGAATCATGTTCTGATGTAAATTCTCTACTTTTTGGTATACTTCTTGTATACGGGAGTTCTCTCCCTTTTGATTGATACAATTTACCTTATCAAAAAGAAAACATGTGTTGTCTATGCAGTATTTATTTTAATATTTTTCTTAATTCTGCTTCACTTCAAAAAAGTGAGCGCTTCGCTTCTCGTTCACGCTTTAAGCGGAAAGGGGCTTGTCGCTTTTCCTCGCCACGCTCTTTACAACACTGCTAACACAATTGCACTACCTAAATAAAGTTTGGCACATCCAGCTCCTAGAGTAGTACACTATATTCACTCCCAAATCAAAATAGGTGAGTGACTTAACTCACATGCTTTATGTGAACAGAGTATTTTAAATTAACATAATGTTTCCTATTCCTAATGTATGTGATATGTACCAGTGTAGTTCTTAATGTTCATTTGGTATCCCCCTCTTGAGCATTCTTTATCCAATGGTCATTGACCTAGCAGACTACAACAACAACAACTACCCAATAAAGTCCTACAAAGTGGGGTTTGGGGATGGTAATCTGTAGAGTTCGACCCAATGCTTTATTTCTGTCCTAGTTGATCCTGATTCGACATTATAAGTATATTGATTTTTCCCCAATAACCGAATACTTTTGTCTGTAAATACTGCATATTTGATTCCATCCATAAATCGATTTTCTTCCCTATGAGTTATAGTCTCAATAAGAATGCTAGTTCTTACTGTTCNGTAGGCCTTACCCCCACACCGAAAGGGCAAAGAGGTTGTTTCCAATAGACCCTTGGCTCAGGAGGACGGAAATAAACACGAAAAGACAATTCATTAGTAACTCCAATAGAAAACATGAAAGTAGTAGCATAAACATAAAAACCATCACATAAGTGACATGCAATACCATTAGCCAGTATCTAAGGGAAGAGAGCGCTCAACATAGACCGCAAGCCCTCTAAGATCAATCCTTACAAACCCGCCCCACCCCGGGACTGAAGAATGAAAAGCTCTACAACCCCCTATCCTACAACCCTGATGCTAGACCTCCAGACCTTCCTATCAAGAGTCATGTCCTCGGAAATCTGCAGTCTCGCCATGTCCTGCCTAATCACCTCTTCCCAATACTTCTTCGGCCGCCCTCTACCTCTCCTCGTACCCACCACCGCCAACCGCTCACACCTCCTCACCGGGGCATCATGGCTCCTTCTTCGCACATGCCCGAACCATCTGAGCCTTGCTTCCCGCATCTTATCGTCCACCGGCGCCACGCCCACCTTCTCCCGAATATCTTCATTCCAGACTGAGACGGTAATTTGGCCAATTAAGAAGAACCTAACAGACATTCTACATATCTTGTTATGGTTCTAAGTTAATCCAAATATACATATCTTGTTATGGTTCTAGGTTAATCCAAATATACATCTTGTTATGGTTCCAAGTTAATCCAATTACTGTCAATGAATTTTGTCAAAAAATTGTCCATATTTCACCAATGGTTGAGGTTGGATACACAAAGATGGAAAAAATCCAGCCTTCAACATGCTACAGAAAGATAAATGAAACATTCATGTAGAATGAAGAAAAGATTTCACTTGAAAACATGTAAGCTTTGGTCTAGTAGTAAGAACCCAGTGCATGATGCGTGGGTTACAAGCTTAGGCGTGCGTCATGGGTTCGAACAAATGAAGTGGCTGTTTTTTCAGCTGACGAGTCTCAATAAATGCTAGCAAATGAATGAACACGGCCACGACGAACAAGCAAAGCGGGGTTATTTGACTTTGTTTTTTCTTTTCCTTTCAATCAGTAATTGCGTCGAGATCAAATATTGATTAGCTTTCGTTTTCTACATTAGCAGACTAACTAGCAACTGCACTCCACCCCACACCAAGATAACTAATATTCTTTTCCTGATAAAGTAAAAGGATTACTAATAACGTTGAAAATACTATAAACAGAATTAAGAGATGGTGAGGATACTGGCAACAAAAGCTTTCTAGTTCAACTATAAATCGAGCAAGCGAGCAGTATTTAATATAGGACTCACCGCAGTGGGAAACGTGGACAGAAGTTGCTCATATATCGGCACTGCTTCTGAAATTGGCAACCGCTATATACAAAGAACACACCAAAGTGTAATAAGAATGCATACAATAAATCCCTCTCCAAAACCTAATTAATTATGTTAATTAAACAGTTACCAGTGCCTCGTTAGCAAGAATTTCTGCAGCTTCAACATTATACTTTTCCGTCATAGATTTTTACCTACTGTTTCATCCTCCAATAAAAATCTAACCTTTGGTAAGAATCTGCAAGTAAAACAAATTTTCATATCTAAACAACACCGTTCATATTGGCATTACAATAAAAATTCAGCCTTTGGTAAATTTGATAATTACCCAGTTCAATCTTGACACAACCCTAGAATCTGCAAATAAAACAAAAATAACATATAAATAACATTAATTCATAGAGGCATAACGATGCTTCAATGTCTACTAAAGAATAGAAATTCAAGAGAGTAATTATCTAGTAAAAAAGAAGCAGAAATTGATTCTTAACAGCAATGTCGATGTGACAAAAACTCGTCGAGCCTACGCCGGAGTTTAGCCGTTCAGGTTTCAGTTAGCAGACGATGCAACGATAGGTTTCGAATTTAGTTGCTGCTCTCCTGTTTTCCTTTTGTTTGCCGAATTAGTATAAGCTCCGATGAGGACAAATTTAGTAACGCTACGTTTGGATCACGGTTACCCGTTGTTTTATAATGTGTTGTTTTATAAAATCTTACTCCATAAGTTTACTAAAATACTTTTAATTGTTTTAAATATTTAATTTATCAAGAATTACACATAAAAAATATTTAAGAAAACTCTTTTCTACTAATTTATCACTAATTATGTCTTATATATAAATTAAGTAATTAAATTCATACAAATTCTATCAAAATTAGTTGAACAAGTTAATGATATTAAAAATAATAATAAGTACTACACTCTATTCATAATTAGATCATAATAATAAAAAATTTAAAAAAAATTTAAGTAGACTCAGTCAGACAAAAGTAAAACAAAATCTTTACCTGAAGAGTATGGCGAAGCGGCAGAAGAACAAAATGAGTTTTTCACGTATATAGGTTATTATATAGGTAATATTTGGGATGTTATTTTTGAGAATTTATATAGGTTATTAGACTTCACATAGAATTATATTATGGAATTATATGAGAAAGAGACTTTACAATTATTTCAAATAAAAAAAAAGGCAAAGGGTAAAATAGAATTATAAAGTAATGAATTAGGGCATAATTAGAAAGAAAAATAGGAAACAATCCCACCACACCAAATCCGTTGTTTCAGAAAATGGGACTTTTCATTATTCCAGAACAATGGATTTAACAATACAATACAACCAATTTTAACTAAACAATCAAAACAAATATTGTTCGGAAAAATAATACAATTCGATACAATGGGTAACAACCATCCAAACAAGTTGTAAATCACATTTCCTTTTAGTAACTTTTATTTATTAAATAAATAAAAAAGACGGAATGGCTTTCTAGCCAAATTGTATGGCATTTAAAAGCCGATATATAACTTTAAACTTTATTATTTAAACACTCTTAATTAATAAATATATTTGACCATTGACCATGTCCATATGGCGTCGACTAATCCTAATCAAGCTGACGAGTGAGGAACACGACGCACTTGAGTGTGAAAGCTCTTTTCTCAACATCCAACGGTCTAAAATAGTTTGTATATAGGTGAGTTTTTATTCATTCCTTGTAAAATACATTATTCCTCCATTATATAGAATCTGAAGCTCCATTCCTCCTTTTTCTAAAATCTGAAGCTCCATTTATAGTTTTTCTTCTTTTTCCCGACCCTGAAATGATCGAAAGTCCTATATTGTCATTGTGGAGTTGAAGCTAAGTTTTACATCACTTAGAAGCCTACAAATCCATGAAGAAAGTTTTATAGGTGCTCAAATTATGGTCGAAATAATTCTTGCAATTTTTTTAGGTGGTTCGACCCACCTCTTTCACATCACTACAAACAAGTGATTTCAGGGTTGTTATCAAGAAGAGAAACCGACTGCAACATAGGAAGAGGGTGAAGATCATTATAATTTTAGTTGTTGTATTAGCACTAATCATTGTAATTTCCTTCTTAGTCTAGTTAGTTATTAACGTATATTGTATGTTTCTTCATAACTCTATGTACAATGAAAAAGATAAAATATATGATGATTTTTTATGGAATAAAAAGCAATGTTTGACGTAAACAAGAGACATATATAAACAACCAAGTTCAATCAGCCATTTTGGTTGCCAAAATTAGCTACTGAAAGTTGTCTAGTAGCAGAAATAATTTAAACATTGTGCCAAAACAAAAAGCCATGTTTAAACATCCATAGATAACCTACAAATTATGTTCAACAACTAACAGACTTAAGCTATCACAAAAATAAATATTTAGCAAATCATTATGATTGAAAGTGGTTGATGTTTTGCTGAGATTGGCTCAAATTGTGACGTAGAGACTGGTCCGCTTAGTTGAGATGAGGAATGTACTTGAGATTGGCTAAGGCTTACTTGAGTTTGTCTTCTCCTTAACTGTTGTTGAAGTTGCCGTTGTGCTTTTGCATTTCTTCCTTGTCACCTTAGTCCAGGTGCACTGTATCCAAGATCAATATTTGTTTGCCCAACATCCACTATTTTTGTAGGAGAAGAAAGTACCATATCTCTTGATCCACAATAGAAAGTCAAATTAGCACCCAAACTACTAATCTCTAAATAAAGCTCCAAATCCAAATCACTTGCCATTTTTATCGTTGTCCATGAATCACTAAATAAGATACTATTTCTCTAATACTAGATAGAATATCCTCAGAAGTCCTTGATCTCATACTCCCAGTATCCTGATATAGGATAAAGTACTATTTAATAATATAAGAAATGATGGTTGAGTTACAGCTTAACTAAAGTAAAAAATAAATACTTACATATGCACTTGAAACAGCTGATGGTTGAGTATTTCTGGTAACAACAATTCTAGATCCACTTACAACAGCTGATGGTTGAGTTGTTCCTAGAGAAGCCTGAGATGGTTGAGTATTTATGGTACCAGCAACTCTAGATCCACTTGTTGCACCTGATGGTTGAGTTATTCCTTGAGCAGCCTGAGTATTTCTGGTAGTAGCAGTTCCAGATCCACTTGCATCAATTGTTGGTTAAGTTGTTCCTTGAGTAGCAATAACATTTTTGGCACCAGCAGTTCCAGATCCTTGTCCTTTCTGAAATTTCCAAAAGAATGAGTTAAAGAAACAAACAAAACACAAGTCACAAGCACAAAACATATTAATGCATTATCTGATCATTTATCAGGATAGGCACCCCTTCTTGTTATGCCCTACTATCTTGCAATGGGAGCATGTCATTGGTGTCTCTTTCCTTGATCTCTTACCAAATTTCTTTTTAGGTTCATCCTGAACTTTTTTCTATTTTTCTTAGGTATACTAGATATCTTAGTAATAACAGGAGGCTCAACAGTGGGATTATGAGTTGATTGCCACATCTCCATGTTGGTTAATGGTTGTATGTAACAACTGAAAGCCTTCAAGTATGTTTCTTTTCTGTATCAGTGAACAACATTGCCAGCATGCTCATATCTCCTAAAAAATATTGCACATATTGCATGGGAGCATGGTATTCCTTTGTGCTCCATGATCTGCATGTGTACTGTCTATTGACAAAGTCAACAATATGTTTGTATACCCCCCGTGTTGTATCACATACTTAGTATCCCCATTCTATTTAAATCCATGCCTAACTGCATTTGAGATTGTTCCTCTATGTACCCTATTACCTAACTGCAAATTTTTCATGGTAGTCATCCTCTCAATAACCTTCACTTTAATCTCTTCTAACATGACTATGATAGACTTGTGCCTAGCAAAAATCCAAATGCTGAAAGTCTCACATATGTTGTTCTCCATAGAATCACATTTACTCACATCTTTAAAGAATGCTCTACACCAACATTATTTGTGGTATCTCAGTAAATTCTCGATTATCTTACTGTCACCCAATTCTTCCAACATCTATCTTAGCCTTGATATATGCTTCAAATGAAGCTCTTGCACATGCCCAGAACTTCTTCCTTCTTTCCTCACCTTTCCTCTTTTGTTTCCAGTTGCTCCGTATGTGTCTTGCACACATTCTTTGTTCAACATTTGGCATCAACTCATCCACAGATTGAAAAATTCCCTAAAGCAACAAGAAAAAGAGTTAGAATACTAAAAACATATATAAAGTCATGCATTAACAATAAAAAGAAATATATACATTATGCATATCAGAAATGATGGTCATCCCTTCACCTTGGGATTATGTGAGTTGCAAATCATGCATATGGAATCTAAGAAACCATGACCATGTGTTCTTTGTCTCCTTTTCAACCACTTCCCAAGCAAAAGGGTACATTTGGTTATACCATCTTTGCCAATACATGATAGTAGCACACCTTTACACACTCCCTTAAGAAAAAGCTCCATCAAAGCCAACAATATTTCTACATCCTTCCAACTAAACTACCTTGCAATCATGTAGACAAATGCAGATCCCTACAAACACCTCTTTACCAGGTATTATTTCCTTTGAAGTCTTCAATACAACAGTGCTGCCAGGGTTTGTAGCCCTTAGCATGTCAACATAATCATATATTCAAGAAAACTCCATCTTGTAATCACCCAGATACTTATCCATGACCTGATTTTTAGCCCTGGCACAAATGGATTTTCCCACATACACACCATATTTTATCCTAATCAAATTCTGCAACTTTTTAAGCTTTATGTCAGGTTGGTTGATAATCTTGTCCTTGAAATATTTAGTTATCCATGTTGTGTTAGCCATCTTGTTTCTTGTTGCTAAAACACTTATGAACCGGATAGTAGCTGCTAATAATGAAATTCTCTATGTGTCCCTCCAACCTTCCCAAAATATGCCATCTGCATCTTGTTGAGTTCACACATGTTGCCCTAACCCTATGTTGTTCATTAGGCCTCAACTTAACTTTAGCTCTCCTTTGTACATCATAATCTTGCAAATCGGTTCTGAACTGTTTAACACTTTCAAAAACCATTTCCAGATGGAAACAAATTTTCTTGCAAGCAGGATCAAAGTATATCATGTTGATGTATCTTCTTGCTTGAGGGTTATGTACCCGCATCTTCTTCAACTACTTCATCATTTGTATCCTCACTACATGGATCTAAACTGTCCAGGTATTGCTCACCTACTCCCAACTTTCCAGCATATCTGGAACCCTTATCCTTATACATGTCTTCAAAACTAGGGTCACCTACAAGTTCACTAGGTATCTCGTCAGTATTAACTTCACCAAATCTTAATTTACTACTATTTTCATTCATGTTAGCCTGTCTAGCAGCAACAACTTCAGGTTCCGGATCACTTGTCTCTCCAAGAATATCCACATCAGCACCATATAATGACTTATTTGTACCATCATCATCATCATCATCATAAAAAATAGCCTCATAATCACTATTCTCACTCTCAAAACTTCCCTCATCACCCTCATCAACATCAACATCAACATCACCTCAAGAATTAGTTGCTAAATGAAAGTTGTAGAACTCACCTTTATCCTCACTAGACTCTTCTATATCACCACATTTATGACGAGTGCAAAATGCACCACGAAATTGATGCTCGCTAGCCAAAGATAGTATAGTTTAATTATCGTTTCCGCATGGATTGGATTAAAACAATGCTCTAGTAATTTTTGGTCTAACTGCTATTCAGGATAATTAAAACTTGATTTGGAATGATTACGAACTACGATTAACTACTAAAGTAGAGAAATTGACAATTAACGGCAATGAACTAGAGATTAGTAGAGTTGGTTTGTTATCAAAGTGAGAAATAAGGTTTTTGACGTGATAGGTGCAAGATTGTTATTATGGATATGATACTGTTATATTTCACTCTTGAGGTTCTATTGATTTTCACATATTCAACAGGTGATTAGTTTATACTTCCGATTCAGACTCCTCTCTCGATTATATCGTAATCTTTCAAATAAACTAATGTGAAGTGTGATGAAACTTGCACGAATCTATTGGTAGGAATGATCTAAGAGAAACTTCTCGCACATATTTCTCAATCTTAATTTAAACGGTAACTCAAAAAGCTCTCTCGATTACTTCAAAGAATCATAAAAATAAACTAAGTCACAAGCTGCAATATTATTCAATAAGATGTTCCTCTTTCGATTAAACACTATAAATAGTTAAATCACAACTATTTTAAAGCTCCTCAAATAAATCCAAGCAATTAAGCAGCAGCAAAATCCATAAACAACAACAAAATCACCAAATCATGTCAAATCCTAAGATAAATTACTCCATAGATATTGAGAAAGTCATCAAAAAAAGAGTTAAAGAATAAGAAAGCATCAATCTACGTTACAATCCAAACTCCCGTATTTAATTGATGGAAAGACGATGAAATTCTGTGTCTTGTAGCCTTCAATGCTATGCCAAAGCTTCCAAGGTCAAAAGTCCTCTAAAAGTCGTGCCTTTTGTGTATTTATACCATGTAGGAATGGGCTCGGACAAAACTACCCTGTCCAAACCGAAGTGGGATAATTGGACCGCGAAAATACACTAGCGCGGCGCCCCATGCACCGCATTAGTGAGGATCTTCATAGAGTGAGGATCTTCATTCAGTCAAAGATCAAGTAGGACTTTAAATTGGTATGCTGCGAAACAGGTAGGATACATATAGATAATAGTGACAACACCTCCCAAAGCACTTTAATACATGCAAATTCACATTCTAAACCCTCACTTATGTTGAACCAAACCCCCAACATTCACACATAATAACATCAACCTCCCAATATCTTTAAGCACAAACTTGATGAGAACTACCACTAGCAAGGAATCAAAAAAAATTCTTTAAAAAGGTTCTAATTTCTTTCTTCTTTCAATCACTTCAATTTTTTTTCTTTTAATTCCCTACAAGTGGATCTCACAATTTTTTTTAAAACAACGCATCATTATCCCTTTTTAGTAGTTTTACTCAATAACCCGCTCATATCTCCACTTAGCTTTTAACAAGATCATAAATGGTCAAGTGCTCATGAGAGGTAAAAATATTCAAATAAATGGTTAATTCAATGAAACGGGTCAGACTTATAGTGTGGTTGCCAAAGAAAATAGGATTACAGGCTCAGAGGGCTAACTACGATACACAACAACTAGGTGGATAAAAGGCATATATCTGGCTCAACAACTAAATGCCTATATCACATCCTAGACTGAACAAGACTACTATTTATATTTGCAAACACACTGGGCAAGTTCTAAACATCAACTGACATGTAACAACAAAATCTCAAACACACGTTGGCACATGACTCACTTAGGACCGGATCTATTCCGACTCTCTAGTCAAAGTATTTAAGCAACATCAAAATCAAACAATTTAAGGTACTTATCCAAAAGTCAAAAAATGAGTCTTGGCGTCACGATTAAGGCACTTACTACTCTCAAGGCACAACAAAGTCAAGAACATTTATCTCCATTTAATACCTAGCACAAGACTTCTCTATTCTTAACAAAAAAAAGAATAAACTAACTACATCCGGTTCAAGCAAAACCCTTGAAAAGAACTGCGGCACAAAGAAAAACCAAGGAAAAATTGTTACACTACCTAAGAAACACACTACTAGAAATCCGGTAAATACCGACCAGAAAAATCGACCAACGTTGGTCGGTATGTTAAAACGACCATCTGAAGAATTTAAAGCACTTACCAACCAACTTTGGTCGGTAACATATTTTAATAATTTAATTTCACCGACCAAAGTTGGTTGGTGTATTTAAATTATGTTTTTTTATTAATTATTAAATTTAAAAAATACCGACCAAAGTTGGTCGGTAAATAAAAATATATTTTTTTAAAAAAAAATTAGAATTTAACAATACCGACCAAAGTTGGTTGGTAAAGTTGAAATCTGGGTATTCCTTGTTCATTAACCGACCAACTTTGGTCGGTAATTGTATATTTTTTATTTTTATTTTATTTTAACGACCAACCTTGGTCGCTAATGTGCAAAAAAAAAAATATTTTTTCTATTAGAAACTGACCAACTGCGGTCGGTTTTCTGGGTTTTAATTTTGGCATAAAATGCCTATTTTGGCAACTACACCACCTGCCATCATACCAAAATCCCTAAAAGCAACATAATATGACAACAACAACAACAATACAACAACACAACAACAACAACAACAACAATCAATAAATACATTAACTAACAAATTAAAGTTCAATTGAACTAAAAAATCCAAAATCAAGTTAAAACTTATTACAACTAGTTCAAAAATATTTCTATTTGTCTAGTTCAAAGTATATAAAAGTCAAGGAGTATTTTCTACAACATCATCATCACCGTCTGATGAACTTTTATTTACAAGACGGTATAGAGAAGGGTCTTGTGGAGGACGGGAAAAACGATAACTGGTAGGACGGGAGGAACGATCACGGGGATGACGGGAGGAACTCTCACGTGCAAGTCGATCCTATGGCGATGACTCACGATACCGGGGCAACAAAAAAGCTCCAATAGATAGGAGAGTTCTGATCTGAGCTTGCATGCCAAGGAATTGAGCATCTCTAACCCTTTCTCTTTCCTTGGCCACTTCTAGCTCGGATGTGAGCTTTGTCACAATCTCCCGCATGGCGGAGAGGCTCTCCCCATTAAGTTGCTTGCCTTGCGAGGAAGTCCCTATTCCTTGCATTCCATACATATAAAGATGTAATTTCTTAGTAGGAAGCCCGTATACCTTCCCCCATTTTGGACCGCCAGCAGACTTCATCCATATTCTTTCAGCATCCAAGTCCGAAGGTTGGGTTGGCTCATCCGATTCACTAGTTGGCTGAGTGCGGATGAATTCCTCCACGTTAGTTTGGTAGCGACCCTATACGAAAATTTAAATTGAATTAGTATTTCAAAATTTATATAAAAGTAAATTAAAATACTTAAAGAAAAGTGCTTACATATACAGTCGAGGCCCGGTCCTCGACCCACCTTTCGTGATCCGTCTCTTTCTTCTTCTTTACAATATGTGTTTCCTTGAATAGCTCATCATGGTTCATTGGACGCCCCAACTTCTTTTCCTGAAAACAAATTAATTTAGTTAATAAACAGAATAGATATACTTTGAAAATTAAAATAATTTAAGCAATTACGTACCAATCTTCTTTTTAATGTCCCTAGGCTGATCGCACCTCCAATGTGCAAGGAGCCTCCATTCTTAGATGCGCGAGCTTTCTTTCCTTTTTCTCTCTTCTCTAAGAACTTTTCGGTAAGCCATTGCCTTTGCAAATCATCCCATAAATTTTGAAGTAACCAGACAAGCTTCTTGTTCTTCTTTCTAGCATCGAAGAAAGTATGCGACAATCGCTTGCGAGCTTTGTGATGAAAATTTGCAGCCACTTCCGCGCTATAACGGTGTTCCCATACACACTTGCTCTTTATTTCAAAATTTAAATATTATATGGAAATATCATAAATATAAATTATTAAACTGCTTAAAAGAACATTTATACTTTAAATTGATTGAAAATTTGTTCATTAAGTGAAAATGGGAAATCAGTCCAAGTCGCATAAGGGCCATTATAAAGCTTTCTGATGGCTTTGGTGATTATCCCGGTAGTCTTATTACTCGGGATGAACCTGCAATTTAACAATAAAAACACATTAATATCTTAGTAAAAATGTTACAAAATAATAAACGCAAAAATAGCAAGTAACTCTTACCCATCACCCTCAGGGACTATGATGATCCTGCCATATTGATCATAATGCACCTCCTCGTCATCTTCATCATCATCGTCCGAAGCATGTATATTAGAGACATGTGTGGACGGTGTAGGGGGGTCAGATTTACTACCTCGCAGGCGAAGGTCTGAAATAGATGGAGTCGTTGATGAAGATGGTTGCGATCCCTGTGACTGCGACATAGCTGGATGGACCCCAAGTGGCTGTGATACTGATGGTTGTGACATGAGTGGCTGTGATACTAATACTGATGGTTGTGACATGAGTGGCTGTGATACTGATGGTTGTGACATGAGTGGCTATGAATCGAGTGGTTGTTACATGGATGGATGTGATCCATGTGGCTGTGACATGTAGGGAGGTGATATAGATGGTTGCGATCCATGTGGTCGTGAGGCAACTGGACTGTATGTCGGACGTATAATCCTATGGCCCTGTAATGAAAGACCTGGTGTCTTCATGAATGTGTAGGGATCGTGATGCTGTGGCAGCTCAATATAGTCGTGGGGTGGAGGATAAGACATAGGCATCTCTGAAGAGGGTGGAAAAGAGGGAGTATTATTTTTTACCCTCCTCTTTCCCTTCCGAGCCTTTTCTCGACCTCGAGAACCAGTAGGGCCATTGTTACCTTGACCCTTGCCTACCATCTGCATAATATAATACATATTTAGATTGAAACATATAATAAACTAGCTATAAAACGAGAGTGCTTTAAAAAATCAGCTTTTTAAAGCTCATCGACGTATTGTTCCTCGTCCGAGAATTCTTCGTCCTCACTTGTTTGAGCTTCATCAGTTGATTCTTCGTCCTCATTTTCTATAATTGTTACTTCATTTATATCAACTTCTTCCAATATGTGTTCAGGATGTTCCAAATCATTTTCTAACTGACCGTCCATTATTTGGTGAACACTGGAGATATCGTTTTGATATGCAACATCTAACACATTCTCGACTTCCACCCTACCTACAAGCTTAGTTTTTATTACAACCCACCAATCAGACTTATTCCGTCGCAATGGATAAGGAGCATAATACACTTGCCTAACACTATGTGCAATTATGAAAGGATCATAGCGATCATACTCCCTCGTATGATTAACCTCAATTATGTTGTATTGGTTGTGTACTCTTGTACCTCTTGTTGGATTTGGGTCAAACCACTTGCATCTAAAGAGTATCAATTTCTTATATGGCCAACCTGTATATTCTAGTTCTATTATTTCTTTGAGCACACCATAATAATCAATATCTTCAACTTGGTTGCCATCACCACCTTGAACCCACACCCCGTTGTTGTTGCTATTTTTATTTTTAGAGCAATCCTATGTATGGAACTTATAACCATTCACTACCTACTTAGACATTGTTGTGACATGAAGCCCAGGTCCCCAAGATATATCTTTAAAAAATTGATTTACACCATTATTTGGATTATTTACCTACATAGTGTTAAAAAATTCATAAGTTAGCATAACTTACAAATATTATTTACCTACATAGTGTTAGAACATTATCAGGATAAACTTACAAATTGTTTGAACCACGTATCAAATCTCGTATATATAGCATCATGGCCAAATTGACCCACGAAGTGACTGTGACACATCAAATATTTTTAGTAGTTGCATCAAGATGTAATCACAGTAAATTTTATATTTTGATAACTAATAAATCAATACTTACTTGAGAAATGGTACAACTTTGGGACAATTTAGCAACACATGAAGTGTAACTGACTTGTACTCCATATCACTCAAACATCTCTTTCTAACATCCTTAGAACAACGGCCTGGTTGATTGAATATGGACATTGGCGGATATAATGGATCATTCACACATTCGATCGTGTGCCTATTGGGCCTATTCCTAGAACATGGCACGTTACTCTCAAAATAATAAGAACAAAAATGAGCAGTTTCTTTTGCAAGATAAGCTTCACATATAGATCCTTCAATCCTATTCTTCTACTTAACAAATTGTTTGCA
Organism: Nicotiana undulata; assembly: GCA_005239495.1. Taxonomy (NCBI): domain Eukaryota; kingdom Viridiplantae; phylum Streptophyta; class Magnoliopsida; order Solanales; family Solanaceae; genus Nicotiana; species Nicotiana undulata. The sequence goes on from ML277767.1 coordinate 166,192, forward strand.
TTTGCCAATTGTCCTACATAATGTCATGTTATCCAAAAACATTCAAATAAAAGAGAAATTACATCAAACTTATAATATTACCTCTCAAAGGGATACATCCATCTGCATTGAACAAGCCCTCCAAGTCATGCCTCGTGTACAAGGTGGATTGTAAGGTGTTCCATCACTTAAAAAAAACCACATGGAAATATCTTTTCCATCTTACTAGAAGTTACACGAATGTTCTGATCCATTCGGAGTAGGTTTTCTTCCCTTAATGTGGTAGAACACAAGTCTTTGAAAAACAAACTAATCTCTGTGATGGGTTTCCAGATTCTTTCAGGAAAACCACAAAATGCAATAGGCACTAAGGTCTCCATGAAAACATGGTAGTCATGAATTTTCAAATGTCTCAACTTCCCTACCTCCATATCAACTCTTTTTCCAAGCTTCGACGCATAACCCTCAGGCATCTTCAATTTCGTAACCCAATCACAAATTTGCCGTCTTTCCTCCAAAGTGAATGTGTAACTTGCTTTAGGCTTGAACACCTTACCATTGTTTGCTGTCTGCAAGTATAATTCAGGCCACCTGCAATATTCTTGTAAGTCCATTCTATCCTTCGGGTTATCCTTTGTCTTACTTTTAACATCCATCACTGTGTAGAATAAATTGTCAAAATAATTCTTTTCAATATGCATGACATCAAGGTTGTGACGGAGAATATTATCCTTCCAATAAGAAACTCCCAAAATATACTCTATTTCGTCCAGTTATGAGTAACACCATATCCGGGGAATATATAAGGTGGAGCTTCAGTAACTTTACTGAAGTTCTGGACCCTCTCCCAAATTTCCTCACTTGAAAGTATCGGAGGTGGAGAATCATATTCCATTTTATTCTTTTTGAATGCATTTTTCATCCTTCTAAACTCATGATCATGAGGCAAGAATTGACGATGACAATCAAACCATGATTACTTTCGGCCATGTTTCAAAGTGAACGCTTTACTATTTTCCATGCAGTAAGGACAAGCTAGCTTCCCAGCAGCCATCCACCCAGACAACATTACATACGCAGGAAAATCGTTAATAGTCCACATTAAATTAGCACGCAAATTAAAATTCTACTTGGTTGATATGTCATATGTTTCAACACCATCATACCACAATTGTTTTAGCTCATCAATCAAAGGTTGCAAATATACATCAATCAAACTTTTCGGATTACGTGGACCGGGGATAATACAATTTAAGAATATATATGGACTAGTCATGCACAACTCGGGTGGTAGATTATAAGGTGTAAGAAAGACAGGCCAGCATGAATATGGTGTCGCAGATACAGAAAAAGGCGTGAAGCCATCCGCACACAGACCTAACCGAATGTTCCTTGCACTAGAAAATTTTGGATATGTCCTATCAAAATGCTTCCAAGCTTCTCCATCTGAAGGATGTCACATAACACTAGGTGGTTTTCTATTTTCAAAGTGCCATCTCATATGAGGAGCAGAACTCATCGACGCATATAACCTCTTTAACCTAAGTATAAGAGGTAAATAATGCATCGCCTTGATAGCGACCATATTCCCGCTGGAAAGCCTCTTGAAACGAGGCTTTTCGCAAAATTTACAGCTGTCTAAAGTTGCATCATCTTTATAATATAACATGCAACCATCTTCACAACAATCAATTCTCATTGACGAAAGTCCTAACTTAGAAACCAATATCTTTTCCTTATAGAAATCACTAGGTAAGTTGATATTAGGGTCAACTAGTTCACCATAAGGTCAATGAAAGAGTCCAACAACCATGTTTTGAAATATCCCATGACTACCATCGATCTCTCCATGATTAGTCCACACAAAGTAATTCTCAATAAACACGTAATGACCCGATCGGTCATTCTGAGAGTTTTAGCCCCATTTCCCATATTTCTGCTTCATTATATGTGGTTCAGCTCTATTATGTTGTGTTAGGTTGGTTGGCTCGGGTTTAGACCGATTTTGGAGAGAAATGAGACATTTAGTCTCTTAAGTTGGCTATTTAGTTAGAAAAGTCAACCGGAAGTTGACTTATGGGTAAATGATCTAAGAATTGGGTTTTTATGGTTTGTATAGCTTCGTTAGATGATTTTGGACTTAGGAGTGGGTTCAGAATGTTATTCGGAGGTCCGTGGTAGAATTAGGCTTGAATTGGCGAAATTGGATTTTTGGCGATTTCTGATCGGCAGTGGAAAATTAGCTATCGGGGTCGGAATGGAATTCTTGAAGTTGGAATAGGTTCGTAGTGTCATTTACGATGTGTGTGCAAAATTTCAGGTCAATCGGACGTGGTTTGGTTGGTTTCGGCATCGTTGGCGAATTTTGGAAGTTTAGAAATTCTTAGACTTGAATTTGGGGTTAATTTGGTATTTTGATGTTGTTTTGGGCTATTCGAAGGCTCGACTAAGTTTGTGTGATGTTATGGGATTTGTTGGCATGTTTTGTTTGAGGTCCCGAGGGCCTCGGGTGAGTTTCGGGTGGTTTCAAACCATTTGTAGGCCATTTCTAGTTGCTGGTTTTGGGCTTCAGGGGTGTACAGTGCGATAGCATAGGTCTGGCCGCGTTAGCACAGAGAAAATTTGGAAAAAATTAGCGGTGCTATGCGATAGCATAAGTACTCCCGCGATCGCACAAAGTAAAATCTTTGTTACACTGACCCGACTTTGGAAGCTTATAACTCACAATCTATAAGAAAGTTGAAGATGATCCAAAAACAAAAGTTGTAGCCCTTGATGTTTAGTTTTAAGAAAGTTAAACCAATCATAATTTGGAATTTTGTTCAAAAGGTTATGACCATTATACTAGAGGCTGTCCGGAAGAGTTGGAGAAGGCTATTGGAGAAAATTTGTTCTACGCGATCGTGTGGAAATGGCCGCGATCGCATAGGATAAAAGAAGGGATGGAAAATAGTGTGCTTCTCTATCGCATTAGTTTGTCCGTGATAGCATAGGGTAAATGCCTGGGCAGATTATAAAGTACTCTATTTCGAGGGTTTTGGTCATTTTTGCATTTTGGAGCTATGAAGCTCGAATTGAGGCAATTTTTGAAGGGATTTTCAGAGGAGTGCTTGGGGTAAGTGTTCTTCACTCAAATTTGGTTAAATTCCATTATTGTGTCTTGATTGTTATCATTTAATTTGGGGTGAAAATTGGAGAAAAATGGAAGAGAATTGGAGAGTTGATTTTGGGGATTTGAATAACCATTTGATGTCGGATTTTGATGAATTTGATATGGGTAGACTCGTGATTGAATGGAATTTCTAGTTTTGTAATTTTTATCGGATTCCGAGACGTGGGCCTGGGGGTTGGGTTTGAGCCAAATTCGAGATTTTTGGTCTAATTTGATAATTTTCATGTGGAATTCATCCCTTTAGCGTATATTGATGATAATATACTGATTTGTGTTAGATTTGGAGCATTTGGAGGCCGATTCAAGAGGCAAGGTCATCGCGGGTTAGAGTTTTGTCCGGTTTGAGGTAAGTAATGTGTGTAAATCTCGTCCTGAGGGTATGAAACCCCGGATGTAACGACCCGGCCGGTTGTTTTGTGTTCTAGGAACTCGTGCCCCTAAATGAGACTTCCCATAGTTACTCTTAGTGATTTATAACTTGCGGGGACGGGTGGTTCGAGGTTTGTAGGAGTTTGGAGTGGTATAGGAACACTTAGTTTCTTAAAGTTGGCCTTAAAGGCCAAGTTTGACTTCGGTCAACATTTTTAGTAAAGGACCTCGAAATTGAGATTTGAAGGTTCCGGTAGGTTCGTATGATGATTCAGACTTGGGAGTATGTTCGGAACGGGTTATGGATGACCCGGGAGCGTTTTGGCACTTAATAGTGAAACAAGATTTCCTAAAGTTCAAACTTGAGGTTTGGAACGTGTTTTTGTGTTATCGAGGTCCAAAAGAAATTCCGAGATCGTGAATAGTTCCGTTACGTTATATATGATTTGCTCGCAAAATTTGGTGTCATTCCGAGTAGATAGGTACGTTTTGACATGTTGAAAGTCAATTCAAGAACTTAAAGTTCTTAAGTTTGATGCAATAGGTTTTGGGGTATGATTTTTACATTTAGCGTTGTTTCGGACGTTCCAAAGGCTCGAGCGTGTCCGTATTATGATTTAGGACTTGTTGGTATATTTGGATGGGGCCTCAGGTGGGCCCGGATGCCTTTCGCACATCGAGCGAGGCAAAAACCAGCCTTAGGAAACTGCTGGTGCACCAAATCTGGTGAAACCGCACCTGTGGAGGATTAGCCGCAGGAGCGAGACCGCTTCTACGGTCCTAGCCTCAGAGGTGCGGTAGTAGAGGGGCTGCCCATTTGTCCGCATGTGCGGGCCTTTTCCTGCAGAAGCGGAGCCGCAGGTGCAGGTTGCCTTACCCAGGTGCGACCACTGACCCCTCCCCATTTTTCGCAAATGCGAGGCCGCAGGTGCGGTCCTCGAGCTGAAGGTGCGGAAACCCTGTAGGCAGTGAGGTTTGTTTTAAATACGGGATTTGGCCATTTTTGAACAACGTTTCTTCATCTTGGGCGACTTGGGAGCTGGTAAAAGAGGGATTTGGACCTAGCAAGTGTAAGGTAAGTGATTCCTACTATAAATTAAGTTTAATACTTTAATTCTTAGGTAGATTAACACATTAAATTAGTAGAAATCATGGGTTACAGTAAAACCTAGGTTTTTGATAAAAATGAGAAAATTACCAAGGAATATGATATGAAATCATGCAAAAACTATATAATATTGATCCTTAGGTTATGGGTGATCATTTTCCTTAAAAATAATCTGGAACCCGAACATGTGGGCCCGGTGGTGTATTTTGGTATATTTGCAATTTAGGTTTAAATAACCATTTAAATAGGGGAATTTCAGAATTTTGAGTATAGATTGATTTATGTAATATTTTGCTAGTTTCGGGTCCTTGGGCGACAAATTTGGAGTTTCGGGCGCGTTCTTGACCCGAAAAGTAGGCTTTACACGAGGTAAGTCTCATTTCTAACCTCGTAAGAGGGAATTGTCCCCATAAGTGAATATAAATAATTGCATGACTTTATTTGTGGGGTCTACGCATGCACGAAGTGACGAGAGTCCGTGCGTAGCTACTATTATGTTATGTCGGGGAGTTTAGGATTCACAAACATACTTTATGTGCCGTATCTATAATCTTAAATGTTAGTTTAGGTTGCCTAATAACCTTGAATTATTAAGTGAACATCTAGGAGGTTACATTCTGAAATTTATATATTTGAATACTTCTCTGTAAGTATATTCTCTAAATATTTTCCTGACTTCCTGTTAATTATGTGTATATATACGGGTACCCGCTTCGCATGTATGATTCGCGATCGGGGTAGCCCTACTATTGTGTCAACCGCGTCGCATGTTCGATTCGTGAGCGGTGTAATAGATGCATCTATGGTTCGAGCCGTTCGACCCTTCGGCAGTGCATATTTATTTTCGCGTCGTATTAGTCGTACGTTGACGACATGTTATGTGATTGTTAGTTGTTTGGGTGTTCTGTAATTATGTATCTGTTGAATATCATGAAAAAGGAAAACTAGGTAATTTGTATGCTAGAGAATTTGACACGTAAAGGTATTTGTAAAGGATATTTGATGTTCCGGTCTTCATTATTATTCACAATTGCCATTCCTGCTTAGACTTACATTTAAAACATATTATTTTGACCCTAGTAAGTGTCACGTAGACCTCTCGTCACTACTTCGTTGAAATTAGACATGATACTTACTGGGTACATATTATTTATGTACTCATGCTACGCTCTGTACTTAATTGTACAAGATCTGAGGCAGGCGTATCTGGGTATCAGTCTGGAGTTCGTCCCTGATATATATACCTGGTCCAGACTTCACAGTGAGCTTGCTCCTCTTGACGACACTCGACAACACTATGGAGTCTTCTTTTGTTATTCTGTCTATTCCTTTTTAGACACTAGACACTCTATTACTTTTTTTGTTATTACTCTACTAGTATGCATGTAGACTTGTGACACTAGTTCCTGGCACTCCCGTTAGTAGACATTATTTTTGGGATGTAAATATTAATTTATGACTCTTATGGTTATTTCTATTTAAAATTGCCTAAGTTACTCACTTTCACCTAATGTTTTCAATTTAAATCGAGTAAGTGATGGGAAATGGTTTTGGTAAATCAAATGAAACTCACTAGTAGATTGATGTTGGCTTTCCTGGCTATGGTGTTGGGCGCCATCGTGACCTGGATTAGGATTCGGGTCGTTACAACATGGTATCAGAGCTCTAGGTTCACGTAGGTCTCACAAGTTACGGGCAAACCTAATAGAGTCTTACGGATCGGTACAGAAACGTCTGTATTTATCTTCGGGAGGCTATAGGGTGTTAGGAAATCTCTCTTTATTCATCTTCTATCATGAAATTGATGGTATACTAAATCTCACTCTTCTATTCTCTCACTGATGGTGAGGACGCGCGCATCCGACGTTCCGGACCCCGGAGGGGCCGCTACCCCCATCATCAGAGGCAGTGGCAGAGGTTAGGGAGGGCACCAACCCGAGGTAAGGGACGAGGGTGTCCCAAAGCTGTTCCAATTGCACCGCCGGTGGATCCAGCAGAGGATCCCGTCACTAAGGATCAAGGCGAGGCCCCGCAATAGATCCTGCCCCTTTGGACCTTATGACGACGCCAGGATTCTAGGAGGTCATGGGCCGTATGATGTGATTCATGGATACCATGACTCAGGCTGGGTTATTTCCAACGGATCATGCCACATCTCATGGGGGAGGGGGAGCACAGACCCCTACTGCCCAGGCCACAGGACATGCAACATCAGTATATCAGACCCCGAGTACACTGCCCGTGGGCGGGGTTCAGCCAGTGGCAGAAGCAACACCTGAGCCCAGACCAGTTGTGGACGGCGATCCACATAAGTTATTAGAAAAATGGACCAGACTGCACCCTCCTGTCTTCGGAGGTGAGCGTCATGAGGATTCCCAGGACTTTATTGATAGGTGCAGGGACAGACTGCACAACATGAGGATACTGGAGTCCCATGGAGTTGACTTCACTACTTTCCAGCTAGAGGGCAGGGCCCGCAGATACTGGCAGTCCTACATTCTTGGTAGACCAGCAGATTCTCCTCCCCTCACTTGGAAGCAGTTCACTTAGTTGTTACTGGACAGATATATCCCACCCTCTGAGAGGGAAGAGCTGCGATATCAGTTTGAGCAGCTGGAGCAGGGTCAGATGTTAGTGACTGACTACGAGGCTAGGTTTTCTGAGTTGTCTTGTCATGCACTCATGATACTTCCTACTGATGCATAGAGAGTGCGGAGATTTGTAGCTGGGCTGCACTCAGGTATTAGGACCAACATGGCCCGAGAGGTGGAGATGGAGACTCCTTATCAGCTCGTGGTGGAGATTGCTCGTAGGACTGAGGGTTATCGGTCGAGGATCAGAGAGCAGGGGCAGCAGTATAAGAGAGCTAGATTTTTTGGGGATTTCAGAGGTGCTCCAGCTAGGGGCAGAGGTCAGTTTGGTAGGGGCAAGCCTAGTAGGCCCCCATATTCAGCACCTCCACCACCTCCTCAAAGTGCTCCGACGAGGCCTTATTTCAGCGATATGCCGGAGAGTTCTTATCGCCCACCAGCCATTCAGGGTTCCTCTAGTGGGTATTTTGGTCATTAGGGGTCTTCCAGTCCTTATTTCAGTGTTATGCCAAAGAGTTCGTACCGTCCTCCGGCTATTCAGGGTTCTTTAGGGAAGCAGGCTGTGGTGCCGAGAGGTTGTTATGAGTGCGGGGATCCAGTACATATGAAAAGGACTTGCCCCAAGCTCTGGGGCAAGGCAGTGCAGCAGAGTTATCAGCCTATGGTTTCAGTACTAGCGGTCCGGCCGCTCAGAGGTGGAGGACAAGATGGTAGGGGTCGTCCTAGAGGTGGAGGCCAGACGGGGGGAGTCCAGTCAGCTCTTGTTTATTCCGGTGGAGGTCAGTCCTCCGGCGGTCCAGCTAGATTCTATGCTTTCCCGGCCAGACTAGATGCAGTGGCCTCAAATGTCATGATCACAGGTATTATTTCAGTATGCGGTAGAGATGCATCTGTATTATTTGATCCAGGATCCACTTATTCATATGTATCGGCCTTGTTTTCTCATTTCTTGGATATTCCTCGTGAGTCTTTGGGTACTCCTATTTATGTGTCTACTCCTGTGGGCAATTCTATGGTTGTGGACCGGGTATATCGGTCCTGTGTGGTTACATTCTGTGGGTTCGAGACCAGAGCGGACCTCCTGTTGCTTGATATGGTTGATTTTGAAGTCATCCTAGCATGGATTGGCCATCTCCCTATCACGCCAGTCTAGATTGTCATGCCAAGACTGTTACTCTAGCCATGCCAGAGTTGCCGAGATTGGAGTGAAAAGGTTCCTCAGTTTGTGCAGCTAGTCGGGTTATTTCCTTCCTGAAGGCTCGACGTATGGTCGAGAAGGGTTTTTTGGCTTATCTTGCTTATGTGTGGGACACCACCGTCGAGTCTCCGACGATTGATTCAGTGCCGGTAGTTTAAGAGTTTGCTGATGTATTCCCGTCAGACCTTCCAGGCATGCCACCGGATGATGGCATTGATTTCTGCATTGACTTAGCTCCAGGCACCCAACCTATATCTATTCCCCCATATCGTATGGCTCCGAAGGAATTGAAAGAACAACTTGAGGAGTTGTTGGCTAAGGGGTTTATTAGGCCGAGCGTGTCGCCTTGGGGTGCTCCGGTGTTATTTGTGAAGAAGAAGGATGGGACTATGTAGATGTGTATTGACTACCGCCAGTTGAACAAGGTCACCATCAAGAACAAGTACCCGTTGCCGCGTATCGATGATTTATTTTACTAGTTGCAGGGTGCTCGGGTGTTTTCTAAGATTGACTTGATATCGGGGTACCACCAGTTGAAGATTCGGGACTCGGATGTTTCGAAGACTGCCTTTCGTACGAGATATAGTCATTATGAGTTCCTGGTGATGTCCTTTGGCTTGACTAATGCCCCATCGACATTTATGGATTTGATGAACAGGGTGTTCAGGCCTTATATTGATTCTTTTGTCATTGTTTTTATTGATGACATTCTGATTTACTCACGTAGCCTGGGGGAGCAAGAGCAACATTTGAGAGTTGTGCTCCGGACTTTGCGAGAACAAAAGTTGTACGCTAAGTTCTCCAAATGCGAGTTTTGGTTGGATTCGGTGGCATTCTTGGGACATGTGGTATCCGTAGAGGGTATCAAGGTGGATCCTAAGAAGATTGAGGTAGTTCAGAGTTGGCCACGCTCTACTTCAGCTACAGAGATCAGGAGTTTCTTGGGTCTGGCAGGTTATTATCGCCGATTTGTGGAGGGTTTTTCATCCATTGAAGCTCCTTTGACTAGATTGACCCATAAGAATGCCCCATTCCGATGGTCCGACGAGTGTGAGGCGAGCTTCCATGAGCTCAAGACATCATTGACCTCAGCACCAGTTCTAGTATTGCCCTCCAATTTTGGGATGTATACAGTTTATTGCGACGCTTCACGCGTTGGTTTGGGATGTGTGTTGATGCAGGAGGGGCGAGTTATTGAATATGCTTCATGGCAGTTGAAGGTTCATGAGAAAAATTACCTTGTTCACGATTTGGACTTGGCACTGATTGTTCATGCTCTTAAGATTTGGAGGCACTACTTGTATGGTGTGCCTTGTGAGGTTTATACAGACCACCGCAGTTTAGAACACTTGTTCAAGCAGATAGATCTTAATTTGAGGCAGCGTAGGTGGCTTGAGTTGCTGAAGGATTATGACATCACCATTCTTTATCATCCGGGCAAGGCGAATGTAGTTGCAAATGCCTTAAGTAGGAAGGCGGAGAGCATGGGGAGCTTGGCTTTCATTTCAGTAGAGGAGATACCACTAGCTTTGGACATTCAGTCCTTGGCTAATCGCCTGGTGAGGTTGGACCTTTTAGATCCCAGACGAGTTCTTGCACGTGTTGCTCCGTCTTCATTATTGGGGGAGATCAGGGCTCGACAGTATGATGACCCACACTTGGTAGCCCTCCGGGAGACAGTGTTGCAGGGTGGTGCCAAGGAGGTTTCTCTTGGCGAGGATGGTGTTCTGAGACTTTAGGGTCGCTTATGTGTCCCTAATGTTGATGGCCTGAGGGAGAGGATTCTAGAAGAGGCTCATAGTTTGCGGTATTATTTTCATCCTAGTGCTACAAAGATGTATCGTGACTTGAGGCAGCACTACTGGTGGAGGCGGATGAAGAAAGACATAGTGGAGTATGTGGCTAGATGTCTAAATTTTTAGCAGGTTAAGTATGAGCACCAAAGGCTAGGAGGCCTACTCCAGCAGATGCCTATACCTGAGTGGAAATGGGAGCGCATCACTATGGACTTCGTAGTTGGGTTGCCTCGGACTTTGCGGAAGGTTGATGCGGTTTGGGTCATTGTGGACAGGTTGACCAAGTCGGCACATTTCATACCAGTAGCTACTACTTATACTTCATAGAGGTTGGCCCATATCTACATTCGAGAGATAGTTCGGTTGCACGGTGTGCCTTTGTCTATTATATCAGATCGAGGTCCTCAGTTCACCTCGCATTTCTGGAGAGCAGTACAAAGTGAGTTAGGCACCCGGGTAGAGCTCAACACAGCATTCCACCCTCAGACCGACGGGCAGTCGGAGCGGACAATTCAGATATTGGAGGACATGATCAAAGAATGTGTGATTGACTTTGGAGGGCAGTGGGACTAGTTCTTGCCTTTGGCCGAGTTTGCTTATAATAACAGTTATCAGTCCAGCATTGACATGGATCCATTTGAGGCTTTGTATGGTCGGCGATGTCGTTCTCCCATCGGGTGGTTTGAGCCTGGCGATACTAAGTTATATGATACCGATATGGTGAAGGATGCTTTGGAGAAAGTAAAGTTGATTCAAGAGAGGCTTCACACAGCGCAGTCCAGACAGAAGAGTTACGCGGATCAGAAGGCGCGTGATGTATCATTTATGGAGGGCGAGAAGGTTTTATTGAAAGTCTCGCCTGTCACACCTCCTTTTTACTACCCGGAAGGGTATAAGGGAGTTTTTTCCAATTAAAGTGATAATAATCGAAACGGGATTATTTTATTAAAATTCAGAGTCGCCACTTGGAATAATTTATGGTGTCCCAAGTCACCGGTTTAAATCCCGAGTCGAGGAAAAATTGACTCTATTTTACAGTCTGCGAACACAGAAATCCGGGTAAGGAATTCTGTTAACCCGAGAGAAGGTGTTTGGCATTCCCGAGTTCCGTGGTTTTAGCACGGTCGCTCAACTATTATTATTGGCCTAATTATCTGATTATCTACACATTTAGAACCTATTGTGCATTTTAACTTTAACCGCTTTAATAATCCAATTGTTATGTGACTAATTATTTGGTTACACATTGCGAATTATGCCACGGGAACCGTACCCACAATCCGTAACGTATTTATTTTATTAAACTTAAATTGTGACCGGGTCACATAAATGTACCCCCGGATTTTAGTAGTCAAGCGTCACAACTACGTCACGGGAACCGTACCCGTAGCTATGACAATTATTTAAATAACGTGCCTAGAGCAAACCACGAACATTCAAGGCATTATCCATACTAAATTTTGTATTTACATGAGAGCCATAGATTATGGGATTTTACTTGTGTATGGCGCACCTCAACTACTCTTAAGGCAAACTAAAAATGCTCCTACTTTAATCTAATTCGAAAATTAGGTATCACAACCATGTCACGGGAACCGTACCCATAGTTACGATAATTTGTGCAATCGCCTAAAGCAAGCCACTATATTTGTGATTCTATTGTCCTAAATTTGAGATTTCTAATCCATATGAAGATTGGCACAATCAAAATAGCCAACCATCTACAACGCATAAATATCCAACATTTAGTAACCCAAGAACGCATTTACAACAATTATTCGACCAAGTATAGTGACAGAGGCTTCACAACAACAAACCCAACAACGTCATAAAACAAAAAATTAAGATTATAAGAAAGGCAACCCGAACCAAGAGAAGAATAATACTAGTCACAAACAGCGTGAAGCAACATTTCCAAAATGGATATCAAAACTCATTTCATATATCAACAGGATATCAGCATACACTATTGCACACAATCAATCAATTTCTTTTCGCCTAATTCATTTGGGACCTTTCAGTAAAAACAACTTTACTCCTTCCTGTCCTTAATGCTTGGAGATTCAACAACACTCTAGTTTACTTATTAAATTCCATTAAATCTGTTGTCCAAAGAGAGCAGATCCTTAAGCTTTTGTAACTGGAAATTTCAGCTAGAAGTTTCCAGCGAGTTCTTTGGATAACCAACACAAAAACCATAGGGAATTCAAAGGAAAACAGGTTTAAAAATATGAGAGGCGAAACCAGCTCAAAACTCCCTGTAATGCAGCAACTCAACTCAAGAAATAGACTATGATGTTAGCTTACACTGTGGTATAACTCCAAAAATGTGGCAAATAAATACGATGAACAACAATATCGTACACCCAGCCTTTTTACAAAATCTCGCAATGAACACAGAGTGATGCGAACCACCATGACACTGAATCGAATCTTATTATGGTACCTACGTTAAACTCGTTCATTGCAAGCATGGATCATTAAAACAGATGCTACTCTTAAGACAGCATCGTGAGACCCCTTCTTTGTACCAATATTTCTGCTATTTCAACAGCAAAAGGGGGCAGAAAATTGAGTCCAAAACAGAGATAACAAAGATAGAAGAAGACGGGGAGAGGAGCAGCCAGTTCTGTTCCTGTTCCGCTCTTGAGAGCTATGTGCATTTATACTACTCCAAACAAGTGAGATCATCTAGCTAATGAACTTAAACTAAACGAGTAGATGCCAGTTGTAATTAAGCCAAATTTTATACTTCTGTGATTTCACACAAAAGGATACAAGATGGAGGTCCCCGATCAGTGTCATCAACTCAGAAAAATGCACTAGCGCAGAGGAGAATAATTCATGTGAATGCACAACTTAGAACAACATGACATGGGGAAATCAAATCTCGTTATGATACCTAAGTTAAATCGATTCATTATCCGGATAGCTAAAATAAACTGACTACGGCTTCGTGATAAGCATGGATCAGTGAAACAACAGATCAATTAATCTATGCAGAAAACAACATTTAGACAAAAATGGATTTCCTCTTTAGATCGAGCAAAATCGAGGGTCACTTCCATCTCATAGTATAGAGGAGTCGAGTTGATTCAACTCCCAAACAAATTCTGTTAAGCATCAGAAGAACGTCAGTGGCTCAGTCATGGTTTCAAGCCAAGCTAAACGAGCCTAATGTCACAGAAGCATCAAAGCACAGTACCAAAACTCTAACTAATAACAACAACACCTCGATATAAAGCACGCTTCGAAGCCAAGCTACTAACCCCAACAATTCAACTATAGCCAAACATTTCGTTGATACAGATAGCTCAACCAAAAATCAGGAGAAAAAAACATGACAGAGATTCACGTAGCGCAACACTGATTCGCTTCACTATTAGCTACAAAATTTATCAAACTGAAGCTCATTGCACCAATATTACCTATATTTCAGTTAAATCAAAATCTGTAATCACTCGAATCGGATTCAGCCGTATTGGAACAAGCATTCACGTCCGTATTAACAAATAACCAAACAAAGACGCAGAAGAGATGTTGAATATATATCCTTAAATCTTATTTACATTGGACTCTTATTTCACTTGAACCATGCTTTTAAAACAGAAATGTAGAAGAGAAAAAGAGATGGAACCCGAAATAGAACTCTTGATTAAACTTCGAACGTGGATACACAATGAGAAATCCGGTCGACAGTTTTCAGTCCGAATTTAAAAACGACAAGGGACTTAGCCGTGAACCTCGAACCGCGACAAACTCGAACCAAATCCAAGTACCTCAAACGAAATCCATCTTCAATAGAAATCACCAAAAAAAATTGAAAAAACCTTTTCCTTTTATATGTTTTCTGATATTAAAATCAAATTGAAACAAGAAGAGAAACTCAGAAGAAGAAGAAAAAAAAATTTCTATGGCCAAAAAAAACCAAGAAGAAACCACCGCTCTCTACTCTGCCGATTTTTGTTCCTCCTTTTAAAAAAATAAACCCCCCTCTGTATAGAAGCTAGAACCTCATCCCCTTTCCCCACGAAAATCCCCTCAAGAAACGGATAGGAATCTCTTCTTGAAACGAGCACGTGATGAATGTAACGCTCGGATTAAACGAAATCGATCAGACGCCTTTCACTCATCCAACACACGCCTCCTAGAGATATCTATCGCGTGAACTTTCTCACGC